>JAVYIG010015259.1:0-37047 GCA_035222895.1 Strongylocentrotus droebachiensis
TTCATTTCTTTCTTTACGTTGCTTACTTTTTGTCATGAAGCCGGTAATTAACATCAGCGACATTGAATTGTTTTCGCTTCTCTCGATCTCCCGCGATCTGTCTCTCTTTATATTGCCCAAGCACTTGTTATATTGGCATTCATTTTCTTCATTCATTTCTTTCTTTCCGTTGCTTACTTTTTGTCATGATAGACGGTAGTAATATCAGCCAAATTGAATTGTTTGCGCTTCTCTCGATCTCCCGCAATCTGTCTCTCTTCATAATTCTCAAGCGCTGGTGATATTGGCATTCATTTTCTTCATTCGTTTCTTTCTTTCCGTTGCTTACTTTTTTGTCATGAAGCCGGTATTAACATCAGCGACATTGAATTGTTTTCGCTTCTCCCGATCTCCCGCGATCTGTCTCTCTTTATATTGCCCAACCACTTAATTGTTATATTGGCATTCATTTTCTTCATTCATTTCTTTCTTTCCGTTGCTTACTTTTTGTCATGAAGCCGATATTAACATCAGCGACATTGAATTGTTTTCGCTTCTCGATCTCCTGCGACATGTCTTCTCTTTATATTTCTCAAGCGCTGGTGATGTAGGCATTAATTTCCTTCATTCATTTATTTTTTCCGTTGGCATAATTTTTGTAATTAAAAGCCAGTAAACAGCGATATTGAATTGTTTTTGCTTCTATCTCTCCCGCGATCTGTCTCAAGCGCCCGGTGATATTGGCATTTATTTCCTTCATTCATTTCTTTCTTTCGGAATGCGGCGTCTTGTAAAATTTGTTATTTACACTTGTCGTTCGACTTGAGTTCTAAAGTTGCCAGTTGCTGGTACCACATCTACTTTACAGAGCAGGTCCATGCTAAAAGCAATTGTCTGAATTCTAGACTAACCCAACTCTCCATGCTCACCTAACTGTACGCAAGCTCTGTTGATACAGGGATTAAGTCCTTAATAGCCTTGTATTGACAGAGGGATAAGTTCACCAGCAGATAAAGGAAGGGTTTTGTTTACTTAATGATAATGACTATATCAAAGTGCTAAAGCCCAAACTAAAGTCTATGAGACAATTCACTGATTTTTCTCTAACGGGGAGTTTTCGTCATGATAATATGGTCCGCTCAGAGTCAGAAGAGCATTAATTTTACTTAATGCCCTTCTGGCTTTCAACAGACACTATCACTATGACAAGAATTAGGCCTAAAATAAAAAATTGTGGTATTGCCCTTTATGTGCCAAAACATGGGGCAGTCGGTCGGAAAAGGTTTTTTTTTTTTTAACTTTTTTTTTGTCACCCTCTTTGGGCCGATATTTTTTCAGTTTTTAATTATTTTTTTTTTCGTCCTCTTTTGTCTGATATTTCTCAGTTTTTAATGCTTTAATACATGTGTTTCAGTGTCATCATTCCATTCATATCTTTTTCACCTCATAATAATCCATGGTTTGCAATGTTGTGTTGAGACAGCACTGTGCTTTCCTGCTGAAGTGAACTTTGTTTGGAATGATTTTATTTTATGCATTTATATATCAAGTCAAACAAAATACATATTTTTGTATTCATTAATATAAACACTTCTAACAAAAACGTTGTTTTTTTAAATTTTATTTTTTAAATGCCGACCGTAGATTTTCATATTTTTGGGTCGGTCACAAAGGGCAATAAAACAAGTCTTTATTTTAGGCCTTATGCATGGAAAGAGAATTGAGCTACAAGCACTATGGTTTGATACTAGAGAAGACAGCTTAGCCGGACAGCTATGCTGGATCTCACCACAGTGTGAAAAAGATCAATACTAAATCCCTTAATCTTGGGATAATCTGCTTTGGATAATCCCCTCAATGGTCCATTAAATGGTACCGGTCAAGTTAAGAAGGATGATCAGCATATAGTTGTCTCCTGTTGGGACCACAGTCCTTTTGTTGGACCACAAGTCTGCTATGGGAAAGATTTCAAATAATGGACCTGGAATTTCGTACACAATACCATTTCACACTAAAACTTTAACACCTACATGTTGTAGCTGTGCAGAGGCTTGCAAGACAGTAAGTACAGTACAGCAAGAAAAAGGCTATAGATAAGATAAGAGACGGGTATAATAAACCCAAATACTATTTGGTATTACAGACAGTCAGGTAGCCTGTTCCAATAACCCTTTTAATAATCAATAACAATGAATGACCAATAAAGAACAACAAGAATATCTTGAACGTTTCATTGGGTCATCATTCGCAGAGGTTACTCTTGATCAATATTATTGACTAATTCAGAGCCAAAAGGGCATTACATGTATGTTAAAGTTGATGAGTCAGCACCCTTCTGGCTCCAAACATACAGTATTGTGGGGTAGAGGTCTACCTCCGTAGTTAGTCCTCTACTAATCAGTCTAAATAAGTTGTCCACAAACTAAAGAAGAATTAGGCCCTAGTTCTACTCATTCTCCCCCCCCCCCCACTCATCCTCCCCCCCCCCCCCCCCTCCCTCACCTAACAATAAGCAAGATATTGATTGATATCACAATGTCAAAGTCAATACGGAACCTTAGCCTCAAGTTAGGCCAAGCTCCCTAAAGACTTTAGCTGGACCAAGCTGTGTATCTTTGTTATATGTACTACCGGTATGCATTATTTCTTCCCTTGAGTATGATTTAAAACTGCTCTCCCCCCCCCCCCCCCCCTTGGGGACCAGGTTGAAAAACCAAGTCAATGCTTGGAGACCATTTTGGTATTTCATTTATTAATAGTCACTCAGATGGCAAAATATTGTTAAAGTAGAAGTTACCAAATCAACCAATAAAAATGCAACTCTGACATGCATTGTAACATAAATATCTCATCTTCATATAAGTATAGAACCTTCTTGAAATCTCAACATATACTCTCTTTTAAAAAAAAAAGTGAATTTTCACTCTATTTTCACTTTCTTGGGAGTGACGTCCGTGATCACTTGTTTAGGAGTGAAAATTGATTGATTTTAGAGTGCTCTCTAAGAAGAAAAGAGTGAATGTTCACTCTATTTTCACTACATTTTCACTCTCCAGAGGAGTGACGTCCGTGATCACTCAATTTTTTTTAGAGAGTATATAAACAGAAACTACATCTCAGGATAACACACTCTCACATGCTATTGTAATGTAGGAAGAAACTTTGAAATAAAAATTATATCCAATTATCTCATGTCTGTGATAAAAAACACCACTTAGTTGTATGCAATAGCCAACAAAAATGCATGTAATTCAAGGTAAAAAGAGTCCAACTTACCTCCTCCTACTTGATTGTCTGCGTGCAAATTCTTTCATGGTGGCATTAAGTCCAAAATAATACGATCCTCACCCAAATATTTTCCAAATAATTCCAACAATAATTGATTCTCCTTTTGCGCTAAAACTATATCTCCAGTGCTTTAAATACCATATGGTAGTCTTTGTAGATTCATAATGAGCATACAGTGTTGAATTACAGACCAGGGTCGTCTAACTGTAGCAACTATACTTCCTCTTAATATCTAAAGATTCAAATGAAAACATTCTTGCTCAGGCGTGGCTCATTGTTTCTACATATTAATAAGCTCCACCCACTTGGCTTAGGTTCAAGCTATGAAGTTCAGTCGGGCGATTCCAACATGAAATTATCTGTATCAAAGTAGTGTAATTAAACACCATGCAGGAAAGCTGTTATGCTTCAAGCACAACCACCAGATTGAAGTCTTTTACCAATAAACATAATTGCAGGAAACAAACCGGGGAAAGAATTGATAGATTTTGAAATTAAGACTGGTACATGAAGACTTCTCAGACATTTGATCAAATATTAATGAAGAAATTATAAGCTATCCACAAGTTCGAGGGTTTATTAAATATTGCACTTTCTCAAGGTTTTCTCAGTTTTGGTCAGCGAAGCCAGTAACCTTGTAATTCCAGTTTCTGAGAGGATGTTGTACTATTGGTTGTTAACTAGTTGAGAAAGCTTTCCATAAAGTTTGAAGCATGCAAAGCCTCAAGTTATAAATCATTATCTGAAGAGCCTATATAAGGGATGACACCATAAAGAGCTTAAGAATCAATGTTACAATAGTTGTTAACTAGTTGATCGAGAAAGCTTTGAATAATGTTTTGAAGCGTACACGACCTCAAGTTATCCAATAATATTTAAAGAGCCTAAGTGATGCCGCCATTCCAAACATAAAGAGCTAAAGAATCGATGTCACAATGGTTGTTAACTAGTTGAGAAAGCTTTCCACAAGTTAACTGCACAGGACCTGAAGTTACGAGACAATGATGTCCGGAAGAGCCTATGGGATGTAGCTATTCCCAACATGAAAAGCACAAGTATCACCAACTACAGTCGTCAGGAGGATAGTTCATAAATACACTCTCGAGGCACCTTTGGCATAGTCCTGTTTCATACACACCACCCACGACATGCATGTCAACCTCTTCCTCATTCACAGAAACAATCATAACAATGCTATGTCGCCCTCTTGTGACCACTGCCCATTGTGATACCGATTGATTTCCAATAGAAATCAGATGATTCAGTCCAAACTATTAAAGGCTTTAACGTGCAACTCTGGCGTCTCCTCGAGGATTCTTATCCATGTGTGGTCGGTCGAGCAGAAAGCCCCCTCCCACGAAGACAATAAAAACTTTGACCATCGCCATGAGCCCCTCCCCCTCCTTTCTAATCCATTTACTTTTTCTCATTGTGACATCACAGAAAATGAAGAATGGGATATAAATCTATGGATAGATTTGAAGACGCCGAGATAAAAAAAGTATCAAAGAAGAGATCAATGAATGGAGCGAAGTCAAATTGAGGTTTGTCAATTTAAAAGCATGACAGTCATTAGATGATTAATGGCAGTGATAATGACGATAAGAAGGTAACAGTGTCATAAGACATTTTTTAACAGTAATTCACTACATCTCCTCTTTTCCTTTTCCTTTTCACACCCCCTCACCGCATAAACTTTCAGTCTGTAACTTTTCACCTACTTTCTCATTGTCAAACACCCAATTTGTCTCCTTCACTAAATTTCTGAAAAACAGTACAACTTTCTCAAGAAGAACAACATTTATTTAACATGTCTGTGTTTTTAATTTCCAGATATATCTTAGGCTGAGTAATTAATGAGTTAATGCTTTCCTTTTTTTGATAACTACATAATGGGAGGGAACCTCACAAGATACGTCACAGAGTTGCCAATTTGTGTTTGATTGATAGCAACTTCAGAAATTCATAACTTTCATTTTTTCAATCGCAATTTGCTCAAACATTCACTGACCTGTTCCTCTCATTTTTTTCTGCTTCTATTAAAGGCAACTTAATATCAAGGTGGACTTCCCCTTTAATTTTCTAATTATCATCTGAATTTAGGATAACTCTCTCTCTTTTTCTATCTCTCTCTCTCTATCTCTCTTCTCCGCTCGCTCTCTCTCTCTCTCTCTCTCTGCATTCTCTCTCTCTCTTTTTGCTCCGCTCTCTTTAATTTAAATCTGTTATTATTTCCATGCTGAGCAAGGAATGATAAGGAGTCAAATAAAGCTGACAATGAATAGCTTTAAACGAGATTAGACCAACAGCATATCAACAATTGCAGTTTAAAAATGTCTGCTTAGGTTTAAACATGATTTAAGTACATAAAGGATATAGGAAGTTACTCAGCAGGGTATTTTGACATCTCTCGCATCTTGTATCTCCTTGAATAAAATCACACACTTTTCAATGATGAGAACAAATTTGAAAATTTCCAATGGATGATATGATAATGTAGCTTGGTTACATACAACTCTTATAACGAAACTGATATTTATAGAGCAAATTTATTGTCAGTTTATTCTCAGACCTCTTCTACTAATACTGTTACATCTTTTTAATGTTGATATATAATACTCTTCAGGAGTTTTTTTCTAAGTGGTGTTGAATAACTGATTTAATGATAAACTCTGAAAGTCAGTTTACATCTTTAAGATAATCCATTTGAGAAAATACTTAATCTCATTTTCACCATGGAGGACATTTAACATGCTTTTCTACATCCATCCTAATGTATCTCTGGCTCGGTCTCTAAAGGGTTTAATATTGTGTCCAATTTCTAAATGATGGATTATCAGAGTTAAATGAAAATGAACATCATTTTCTCATTCTTTATGAAAAACTCTTCTGAACAGTCATCTAGTGTATCCTTATGGGGATAGGCACCATATAAACTGATATCATATTTGTATACAAAAGTGTTAAAACTTATTAATACCAGCTATATACATTTTGTCATACTTCTAGTTTTGGTACTTGAAAAACACTTGATACCATCCAACATCCTAAGTTTCAAGACATTACCCACATGGGGAAATGGAAAGCATAGTGGTATTATAAAATGTCAAGGCTGAGCTCTGGATAATTAGTAATAAAATCTTGGTGTAGAGAGATATCCTTCTCAGATATTATAAAGGTATAAACATGTAATGGCTGACTTAGAGGGGTTCCAATAACACTTTACAATGGTATATATAGATGACTGATTATATGAGATAATATTCTTCTGGCTCCAAACTGTCTATGATTAGCACGCAGGAAATTCTATCTTCAGTTTGTCAAACTTCCTTATGAGGGAAACTTGTTTGTTTTTGTTTGTTTTAATGCTATGGTTACTATTAGACAGAGAGTGATACTATCAAGTACAACTGCAAAGGGTCTATGAGTTCATCAAATACACATAATTCAAAATATATTTACAAATGACAAGACAATGTTACCACCAAGCTACTTCAATAAATCTGATCATTTACACATTGCATTTCAACTATTTGATGTTAGTACGTTTCACACAAAGGAATTTGTTTTTCTTTCATTTTGTATAATCATGTGATTTACCATTAATTTGATAACAAATAATGTGTCTATTGAGAGCAAGAAGAGTGTTAACTCATATACCTTTCAACAGAGCTAACACCCATCTAGCTCGGAGCAGACAAATCATTGTTGAAATTTTACTGAGAGACCCCCCCCCCCTTAAAAAAGGCAAATTCAGCAGTCTCTATATAATAATAATAATATTGGGTTCTTATATAGCGCTAATATCTGTCAGACTGGACACTCCTGGCGCTCCCGATTATTACCCTGGTTTTAGCATGGCTGCCATTACAGGGCTGTAGCATTTCAAGGAATGAATTCCTACCAGGTACCCATTTACATCACCTGGGTCGAGTGTGGCAAATGTAGATCAATGTCTTGCCAAAGGACATTAGTACCATATAGGAGTAGCATCATTCTGACCACTCCACATGCATAGCTATAGCTTTTAGCTGACAGCTCTTCAAATATGACCCCAATACAATCCTTTTAAAGCCTCTCACATCTTCAACACGTTGAATTATAATTGTCCGGTGGATTTATTGATTAGACGTGCCTATTCATAAGTGGGTCAGAAGATTGGCATTTGGTCAAGAAGTGGTTCAAATATACATGAACTCATCAATTTGACATAGAATAGGGAATATGCAATACATGATTTTAAATGCTTTCACAATGACAATCTTTTAAATTGAAAACTTTGTACAATGTTTAATTTGAGTCCTCCCTCCCCTCCCACTCTTTCTCTCTCTGTCTGTCTGTATCTCTCTCTCTCTCTCTATAGCCCTCCCCCTCTCTCTCTCTCTCTCTCTCTCTCTCTCATTATTCATTTCTTTTCCCGTCCTTTTCCTTCGTTTCCCTCCTTATAATATCATGATCACAAATAGATCATTTTCAAAATTATCTAAAGACACACTAAACAGGAAATCTATCAGCTGTTTTAAAGACTGATTTTAATATTTCTTCTCTATTTTCTCTTAATTCACTATAGCATTGATACCCCCCCCCCCTCCCCCCCTGTCAACCTTCTTTCTCTGCTATTTGTTCTCTGCCTCCTACTTCATTTCAGATATTTCATTACAATATTTTCCCCAAGATCTGGCATTCAAACTAAGCGTACATTCAACACAAGAGGGCAGCAATCCACAAACTAACAAGGTTCTATAATAGATTCATATCTTCCTCTGTTAGCAGCATTCCCAGTTTATAAACTCTGATGATAGAAAAGTTGTGACTTTCCCTACTTTATTCCCTGTTCAAATATCAACATCCATCAATAAAATCTTCCCACCCTCAAGTATCACCTAAATTTCAACAAATGTGGATTTGAATTTTCAGGGAATTCACATTTCTTCTGTGGTATAAAGATGGTTTCCTTCTTGTCAGTATCAAGTGGGATGTATATCATGCATCAGTGACATTCACACATAGTAATCAAAGATATTGTACTGTAATATGTGCCGACTTCTATCAGTCCCCCTCCCCCCCCCCCCCCCCCCATGGCTAATATGTGCTGACTGCTGACATCTATCAACTTCTCTCTCTCTCTCCCTCTCTCTCTCTATTTCCCTCTCCCTCCCTCGCTCTGTCTCTCTCTCTCTCTCTCTCTCTCTCTCTCTGTCTCTCTGTCTCCCTCCCACTCTCACTTTCTCAATAGTGTGTCCTTGCCATTTATATTAGGGACTTTTAGATTTGCGTGGACTGATACGTGTGACGTCCATTCAAGGCAGTGCATTAAAAGGACGTCGATCGTAGCATAGACCTATGGGCCCGAATTCCTCCTTTTGTTTCGACAAACCTCCTTTTGTTTTTTACAAACCAGGTTTGTAAAAAAAGCGTCAAAACGCGTCATATGACGTACATAAACCTCGGTTTGTCGACAAACCTCCTTTGTGAATTCGGGCCATTGTCTTTGTGCGAATCTAAAAGTCCCTATTTCTATCAAAACTTGCTCCCTGTAGAAAGTAGTTTAGTTATCATTCCCCTTCTCCCTCCCTTTCTTCCTCCCTACCTCCCTCCCCGTCTGATTGTGACTGTCTGTCTGTCCGTCTGATTCATTTGTTTCTCTATACCTCTATGCACTCTCTCACATTTTCCACAATAACCTGTCTTTTCTTCTCCTCTATATTCTTTTCTTTCCAGAACTCTTTTTGTATGTCCTATTTACAAACCCATCTCTTTCGGTCCATCCCATTTAGCCTCACTCTTCATCTCCACCTATCTCTAATCTGTTTAAAACATCCCTGGGAGAATCCAGACAGTTATAAATCTTCCTCTATCTGTTTACTTTATATGAGAGCCTACAGGGTTTGTCAGCTAGCTGCTGAGAGCCAGAACGGCATTCACTCTGTGTTAAAGGATATGATCTAGAGCCCTTCTGGCTTTGAGCAAACATTGGGATCCATTATCCTACATTCATTCCCATTCAGCTGATCAGTCATTTAGGTGATTAAGAGCATGGCTGAAGGAATACTGGTAGAAAGAAAGCAAAGGATAAGAATAAATGACGTGTATCCTTCATTCAGAAGATGGGGGCTCATGCACAAAGGTGATTTGTTTTCATTACAAGGTGATGTCTTCTCTAACGTTTTTATCACTTTATATTCTTTAACCCTTACTGTACTGGGGGGGGGGCCTGGAAGGCCCCCCCTCAACATTTTCGGGGATTGCGCCGCAACCGCTTGGAATTTTGAATTGTCGTTTCATGACTTTTTTCCCTCAAGTCTTACGCACATTTTGATACCATTTTCGTCGAAATCGGATATACCTGTAAGGCGTTACATAACAATTAGTATGCGCATGTCATCAAAAAAAAAAAAAAAAAATTACAAATCGCATCAAAATTTGCATAAATTATCATTATTAATTACATTAAAATAACTTTTTTGTGTTAGAAAAGAAGTTTCATATGAATAATGAGTTTCAACATTCAAAAATTGGAGTTTGACACGTTTTCTGTAAAATGCATAAAATTAGCGCGTTTTGCATAATTAATTAGGCTAACGACAAAAATTTGCATATTTGGAAAAAACTAATTATACATTCTTGTTCCTTACGTAAATATCTACAAACATGCAAATTTTTGTGTTCATCGGACAATCGACGGCCGAGATCATAGGGGGGGGGCCTCCCAGGCCCCCCCCCCCCAGTCAGAGGGTGCTCAAAATAGCCCAGTACAGTAAGGGTTAACCAATTCTTTGTATCTTTTTCATAAATTTATCAATTCTGTCCAAATTTCTGTTTCTCTTTCATCCTGTTTTTCATTTACCAATATGTATGTTACATTTCTTTCTCTGGCATCCATCTATCTTCCTCTAGTTTGTAGTGTTACTCTCCCTACCCCCCACCCCCCCCCCCCCCCCCTCCTCCCCTCTCTCTCTCTCTCTCTCTCTCACCCTCATCCACTTACTCACTCTCTCTGTCAACTCTCCTTTTGTCCAATATCTCTTTCCCTATTCCATTACCCCCACTCTCTCTCCCTCTCTCTCTCTCTTCCCTTTACCTTCCCTTTCTTGCTCTCTATCTATTTCTCTTCCCCCCTCTCTCTACCCTCCCTCTCTCTCTCTCTCTCTCTCTCTCGCTCTCTCCCCCTCTCTCTCTCAGTCTCTCCCCCGCTCTCCTCACACTGCCCTTCCCCTATCTCGCTATCATTCAATCCCTTATCTCATTCTTTAGTGCTTCCTCGTCTAGTATGTCATTACAAACGATAATGGTACACCACTGGTGTAAACGTCTCTCGCCTGCGCGGTAATTGATCGCACCCTGGTTTTGATTGACGTTGGCCGAGTCGCCGCTTTTCACGGTTGAAGAGGGATGATCGCCATCACGGTTTGAGAAAGAGCTATCCATCAGCCGGTGCAGCTAAATATCCGCTTTCCCTCCAAAAATATTGCGGACTAATCGCTCCATTACCCTCACCTGGCAATGGACGTTATGTAAGGTGTGTCCTGCATGCAAATGGAGCCATTTATTGGGCATTGTTCCTTATTCCATTAGGTTTTATTTTTATTAAAACTGACACAATTGAATTGATGTCATGATTGTCAGCAATACTAGTTATCAAGATCATATATTGACGATCATTTAAACTGCTAGCAGGAATAGAGAGATTGAAAGTTACAATTAACTTTCTCCTGGTTGGATAATTTAATTTAATCTGTGGTGCTATTATCAAAGTCAAACATTTCATCATCTCAAAAGTTAATAAACTTTAAGCCTGATTTTGATCTAGATCTTTCATATACATTCAAACCTGCTTTAGTTACCACCTGTATACAAAGACCACATTTGTTGTTTCCCTTGAAAATTATTTATCACTGTAACATGTACTAAAGGAACCTGTACATAAAGACCACCTGCCTTCTTGTCTCTCTTGTGTTGTCTTTATAGACAGGTTCCAATGTACTTTTGTATAATTATCCATAGAACCGTCCATTTGGAGCCAGACGGACGTTAACTTGTATACTATAACTCAGAATTAACCCTTTTGGCTCTGAAAAAACATTGATTGAGAACCAAAATGGAATTAACTCTCATTTAAATGAAAAAAGTTCCTGCCCCTTTGGGTCTCCATATAGACGGTGATTATGATTTTTTTGTACACTTCCACGTAACCTACAGTTGTACCAAACATTGGCTGAACCATAGACGAAGGCAATATATAGCTACGTCGAGGGCAATATACCCTCATATCTCCCAAAATAACTGCCAGACAGTATTACCATGATCACTTATACGACCCATAATCATCACTCCATAAGTCCCTATATCACGTACACTCTCCCTAACGAGAACCACAGGGGAATACCTTCTATACATGGGTGTCTGGTACTGATAGAGCATGCTTGTTGATGCGCTATGGATGCGCATTAAAATGGCTTATACTCTACCAAACAAGACAACTCTAGTCTCGTCTGGCTTAATGGATACAGAAATGGTTTTCAAAATTGGACTGCAATGTGAGTTTGGGATCATAGATAGCTCTATGATTAATAAATTATCTTCCATTGTCTACATGTAGTCCCACTGATAGGGTTTAAGTAAGTTGATTCTAAGGAGCTTATTAATAATTGTCTAATAGACCTGCGTACTAACATATTCAAATTTATGGAAGTTACTTCGCTGGGGACCTAGTGAAGAGGTATTACATTAACCTGTTATTAATGAATGAACTACAATACTCAGAATCCAGTCTGCATGCATTACATGTTGCTATGTCGGGTAAGTATTGGGCAAGCTTCCAAGTTGTCAAGAACTACCATTGTTTAAAAAGTATTCATACTATTTGAATATATGTTAGGAAATACAGGTCTATTGGAGCCAAAAGGGCATTAACTCATATACCTTTATTGCTCCAAACAGACATATAATAACAAAATAACAAAAAAATCACAAGGAATGTAATTATTGCCATACTTGCCAACTTACTATCCATGTAACATATATACTAACAAAACAAAATCAAACAAAACATAGAAATAAGTCTTACCTTGCAAGGTAGAAACGGAGGGACATTCCTTGCTCGCATCTAAATAGAAAGAAAAAAGATGGACAAAAGATAATTAATTTAATATCATAAGAACTATCTACAACATAAAAATGCATTATCATCCATCCAAAATTAGGCATAACTGGATATGGCTCATACCCACGAGACCAACACCAGATTGAGAAAAAAGGTATATTACTACAAATGGTCAAGATTTTGGGGAATTCAGTCGGATAGATGTTGGTTTAGCAATGCACTAGACACGTTTACTAATGTATTCAATCACATAGAATTAGAACCACATTGTTATATTAGGGTGCTGGTAATTCATGTACTACCTCAATCAGGCTTAACATTAACTAAACTTCCATTGAGATATGTCAAAGAAGAACATTTAATTAACAAACATCACTAACTATTATGGATTGTTCATTCCAGCTAGCTAGGTGCGTCTTTTTGTGCCCCACATTTCCCTCAGCTCCCTTTGTCCACATTAGCAGAACCAAATCACAATGAAAATCCTAATTAGTGTTACTTCTACTGTAACTTAATCATTTGCAAAGAATGGCCTCCGCAAGAGATGATTAGTTCACACGCTGGGAAGAACACATGTTAATATTTGTGATTCATTATCCTTGAATTATGAGGAGAATGAGAAGATAAATGCAACAGGACATTTTCATAAGAGGCCTAATTAAACAAAGAGTTACATCATTAGGTCCGTATTTGATAAGCAGGTTAAACTGTGCGAACAATTCATAAATCAAGACAAGGGAATGAACACGTTGTCGATAATATTTGAGATTCTTCATCCTTGAATTATGAAGAGAATCATTGGGAAAATTAAATGAAACAAATCATTTTCATAAGAGGCTTAGACGAAACATTACATTATTGGGTCCATACATGATGAGCAGGAAATTAAACTGTGTGAACAATTCATAAATCAAGAGAAAAAAATTAAGACCCGTCGTTACTATTTGCGATTCATTATCCTTGAAATATGAGGAGAATGAAAAAATAAATGCAACATAACATTTTCATAAGAGGCCTAAACAAAGATTACTTCATTTGGTTCATATTTGATAAGCAGGTTAAACTGTGAGAACAATTCATAAATCAAGAGAACAAAATAATGAACAACTTGTCTTCACAGCAATGCTGGTAACAACTTTTTTTTCAAGTAAGTGAACCAACGGGAGGGGAGGTGGTGTAGCTCTCCTTCTGAATGCCTTCTTTCTTTTTTTCTTCCTACACATCTCTCTGAACTATCTTTCTCTTTCAATCAATCTTTCTTTCCCTCTAGAATCATTATGAATCTGAACCTTTTCTCGGTTGTGTTGAAAATCGCTAATTTCTTTCTCTTCCTTTTTCTTTCTCTATCTTATTTTCTCTCTCTCTCTCTCTCATGTTTTCTTACTTGTCTATTTATCTATCTGTCTAGTAATTGCTCTCTTTCCATTCTCTTATCTTTATATTATTTTCTCCTTTTCTACCTTAGTTTCCTTCATTCTTTTTCTCTCCCACTATATATCTCTCTCTTCTCTCTTTCTTTCCATTTATCTGTCCCCTGACTTTCTTTTTGTTGATTTTACTTCCTACATTAAGGAACATCAATTCCTGACAAAATTATTATGCACAATCAAAAACAAAAACAAATCTCAATTGAAATATTCAATATTGCAGTACCATCTCCTCAAATGATACTAAAAGAAGAAGTATTTTTCTAATTGAGATTAGGACGAAACAGGTCACCATTGAGATCACAGAAACTTAGTGAATTTGATGCAGCATTATCAAGTGAGAAAACCTTGTTTTGCATACCATAAAATATTCTTGAAGAATTCTAAATTAGAGTTGTCACAAAGCACCAACAACAACTACAACAACAATGTGTATGCTTTAAGGGTTAAGGAATATTAAAGTGAAATGAAAGTACAGAGTGCATGGTACAGGTTGAGAGTGCAAGCACCCTATAACGTCAGATTTAAATTTCAATATTTTATTGGGCGAATTCCATAGTTCATGCACTCTTCTTTCTCATGATGACTACTTTACAATACAGATCTCTCTCTCTCTCTATCTCTCTCTTGCTCTCTTTATCTCTCTCTATCTCTCTGTCTCTCTCTTTCTCTCTATGTCTTTGCAGTGAAAAATATAGCATTAAAGATACAGTTTATTTCTGCTCATGCAAATGCGATCTGAAAGAAACGAATTGAAAAAACTAGATTTTGTTGCAGATAATAATGATGGCTTATTAAAGAGGTTTTGAAATTATCAAAAGTATAACTGTACTATTAAAATCTTAATCAACTCTACACCCATAAATTGGTTTATGGGGCTAGAAACACAGAAGTAAGGAAGCTTGGTCCAAACCTTTGTTACTCCCCCATCATATTTCAAATATTAGGTCATTTTGAAGAGGGCTCACTTTCAGGGGACATTTCACCTGTCTATAAAGACCACACAAGAAAAATGTGGTCTTTGTACATTGTAGGCAGGTGGTCTTTCTATACAGGTGGTCACTAACGCAGGTTTGACTGTGTCATATTCTTCGAAACTGACCAACAAAGAATGAAACAAATTATCTTTCTCCGTCACCAGAACCCAACCTTCCCTTTAATATGGAGACTGGAAAGGTTTACCCTTTTGAATATTTCATGTGATATTTACTCGGCTTTCTCTCAAGCATTCCATAATCAGGACGCGAGAGCTTGAATCCATAAAGACATGATAACTAGAGACTTGAAACCACACACAGACGTGAGGATACTAGCTTGCTCTCTGCCCTTTCCCTCCAGTTTTTTTTTATAATCTTTTACTCTTTGCCTACTATTTAGACAGTCTGTAATCATAGAACATGAAACAAATACTCATATATATTTTAAAACTTTCAGTTACATATATAGAAAGGAAATGGAGTTGATTGAATTCCTTTTTTTCTTCAAAAAGCTAAAAAGCTATTTTCACCAATTCAATGGTTACATTAAAACAATTAGAAACATGCAGGAAATGTTTTGAGTGTTTCAGATTTTGTTGGCTTCTTCTCTATTTCCTCCTCTCCCTCTCCTAGCCCCTCCCCCCACCTTTCTCCTTTCCCTTTCTTTTCTTAACTTTCTTTCTTATCTCTCTCTCCCATCTTTCTCCCTCTTTTGTCCCTCCCTTCCTCTTCTTTTCTCTCAATCCCTCCCATACCCCTTCTCTCTCTCTCTCCCTCCCCACCTACTGAACCCATCTCTGTTTCAAGTACTTTTTCCCAATCCTCCCTTCCTCCATACCAATCTTTGGGTCAAAATTCTCCCTCCCCCTCCCTCCCTCTCTCTCTCTCTATCTCTCTCTCTCTCTCTTTCCCCCTCCCTCACCACTCTCTCCCTCTCTACTGAACCCATCTCTATCTCAAGTACTTTTTCCCAATCCCCCCTCCTCCATACCCAGCTTGGGGTCAACACATCCTAAGCACTCCCCACCTTGCAGATGATTCCCAAACAAACCATCAGCACCTGACATTGATTTGACAGAAGTCCTCTCCAGAAAACAAACCCAGCACAACAATTTCTATAACCAAATATATGCCATATTGAATGATAGCTGCAAACCCATATCCAATTCCCACACGGACTGAAGCAAAGGTTTCTGGGTCACCCCTGCATAATGGCCTGATACGGGCAAACAATCTTGAAATGATTCACAAATCAAATCTGCAAGAGCTCTGAAATCATATCAAAATCGTGTTAAAATGATAACTGATCACAGCTATTCCTCTTTCATAACAAACAAAAATACACAAATAAAAGGTTGCCCTAGTAATATAAGAACATCTGCAAAGTTGATTTCCATAAATTTAGCTGGGATCATAAAATCCTCTTTTTGACTCCACAGCAAACTTACATTTGAAGCCAATCTGGGTCCAACCAAACAAGTTAGTTTTCAAAAAGGCTTTTGTATTTCATTTAAGAAGCATTCAGAAGACTTTCTGATGAAAATATGTGAAATACCCCTAATCCCTGTCTTTCAATGTCATCGCTTTACTTTATTACAAAATACCAAAACAAAATAATCTATAAACCTGTCAAATATTCAGACATTTCAAAGTATAAAATAAACAAATCTGAATAAAGAATTTGAGGGCAATGCCCCTAAATATGAGAATAAAAAAAAGAGAGATCTAAATGAAATAACAGCTACACGAAGCCTCATAGCACCATACAGGTTTTGGGAAAAGATTTCATTATGAATGAAAGGAACCCTACAAGTGATGCAAGGTAATTGTTCAGGTGAGATACCGGGAAGGAAAATTCAAATTAAATTATAGGTCATTCCCTGGGGAAATAATCCACTTATTTTTTTTCTCAGGTAGTGTAATTTTTGAGAATATGGGGAAAGGAAGAGTCCAGTTTCGGTAACAACAAAATTTGTTGTTTTTCAATTCCTGGTGTCTGAATTTTAGCGATTTGTTCTGCCTAGATGTGACAGGTGTAAGCATGTATTGTTTTTAGGTTACGTTTCTTATTTATGCATTTATTTATTCATGTTTTATTTATTTACAATTGATAAAACAGTGGAGGATAGTCGGATTCAGTTAAAAGAAACTGCTTTCCAACGGAGCCCTTCACATGATACGTACAAAAACATAAAACATAAAAACAAAACATGAATTGAAACATCAATACAACTCGTCAGGGAATAAAGAATTTGAACATAGATGATAAGAATTGAAATTTGTCAAAGACATCCCATAACACATTGAAGATGATGCAAAAGATATCCTCTGAGGCCTGTAGAACAGAAGTGTTACACCATAATTAATCACCAAATTGAATTAATATCTTCTCTATCTCTTCTTCCAATTATTATAAAAAAGTTATCTTTTCCATACATACACTTATATAATGATTATCGCTTAGACTAAAAAAAAATATCAGTTAAATTATATTCATACATACTGCTTGATAATAGGCAAAGCTTACACATAAATATTGGTAGTATCGGCTGTATAACCCTACCCCCACCATCCTCTGAAGCTGTAAAATCTAACCCTAACCTCACTCCTAGAATGGCATTGTGAAATATACTGTTTTCCTTTATAAGCAATGATTGTGGAAAGCATTCAGACATGAAACGAAAACACACCATCTGCATAAGACATCTACATGTACCGTAGAGGTGTTGTGGTCTAGTGGATAAGTCACCCGACTGCAGATCATAAGCAACAGGGTTCGAGTCCCACCGCAGCACTAATGTCCTTTGGCAAGACGTTAATCTGCCACCCTCCGCCAAGGTGTTAATTGGGTACCCGGTAGGATGCTAAAGTTAACGTGGTGGGATTAGCAAGTGTGTGCTTATAAAAATGAGGCCTGGCTGGAATGCTCCCCAGAGAGTGGAGAATGTGCAAACATTGTTTGCAAGTAAGCCTGCATCCAATGACAGGGGATAATAATATATCTGTAAAGCGCTTAGACACGTCGTATCAAGTGCTATATAAAAGCCGAATAATACTATCATTATTTTTACTCACATACATGTAGATCTAAAGAAGATGTAGACTTGTTCGATTGGATTCTAGCAATGAAGAACGTTCTCGCAAGGAACAAAGCGTTCACAACTTCAGTCTTGTTTTCCTTCTTGTAGCTGTGTAAAGCTTTTTTTTTTATTTGTGCCACATTTCTTATACCTTATATTTGTTGAGAACAAAAAAGAATTATCTCACATTCTTTAGGAGTTATTATTTCTCCAAACTTCTTTGAAAACATAACTTGCACGTATATTGTCTGTTTAGAGCCAAAAGGATGTAGGCCTACATAAATTCCAACTAGCATCTTTAGGACCATATATTTTCAAGGATGTTGAGTGAAAAAATGCCACATTTTGACTGACCAAGAAATGTGCAGAAAGCTAATTTCCTTGAGTGTGTTCCTTCTTAAATGAGATCAATAACACCTCTAGAGCACATGCATGTTCCCATTCTAGAGTGTGTAAACATCATGAAATATAAAGCTTGTAATTTGTGACCGGCTGTGATGGCTCTCTCTCCCTCTCTCTCTCTCTCTCTCTCTCTCTCTCTCTTCACTTCTCTTCTCCTCTCTGTCTCTCTCCTGTCTCTCTTTCTTCTTCTCTTCTCTTTCTGACCTGTCTTTTCACTAATTCAATGAAAGGAATTATTTGTTCCAATCATTTGTGTCGCGCTTTCTCTTCCTTTGCAATGTCATTCTATCTCTTCTTTCAGCAAATTAATTTCCTGTCCGTCGTCTTTGTTTCTTACATTTTTCTTATTTAATTTCCCCCTGCATATCACATTCTTCTTAATTTCTCAGTTTGTTTGTCTTTCACTCATCCAATCTCAGTCTTTTTCCCCTCTTTCTCCCTTCTCTCTCTCTCCTCTCTCTCTCTCTCTCTGCCTCCATTGATAAATCATTATCTGAAACTAAGGGACAGTTTAGGTGGAGGTACATGTATCCACTCAAGAAGACTGCGAAGGAGTCACAGAAATAGAAAGTCACAATGATGCGTAAAGAGAAACACAAGAGAGAGAGAGAGAGAGATGAAGATATGCAAGAATGGAGAGAGATAGAGTGGGATGGAAAGGGAAAGAAAGGAGAGAGGGAGAGAGATAGAGAAAGAGAGATAGGGTAAAGGGAAGATTCATGAAAAGAAATGGCAATAATCTTAAGAAACAATTAAAGTCCTCAACTTCAAGAACAGGAAAAATGGAGAAATACATGGTGAAAAATATAAAACGGAAGACTAAATATGAAGAGAATGAGAAGGACAGAAAGTGATCATCTTTGTAGGGTCGTATAGATTTAACAGGAGTGCTTATCAGTGTACACGTACATACTTATCAGGAGATTCTCTGAATGAATGATAACCTCATAATTGAAATAATTTAATCCTAAATGTATACTCAAAACCCAAGGGTTTATTCACCGATTTTGAAATCAATGAGCCTTTGTATACAAAGCCATACACATGAATGGATGATCAGCAACTCCCGAGTATGAACCTTGAGTACCATGAGTCTTCAGTCTTGGATAGAAGCCACGTATTTTAGGACACCTTCCAGTGTTTACCGTAAATCAAGACATACAGAGTCATTTAATTAAGAGCAAACCTTGGCAGCTTCAGCAGCAGACTTGTTATTATAAAGCATACCAGAAGAGAAGGGTGTTGGGCGAGAGACAAGAATTCACAGGACGAGGACACGCGCCGAATATCATATACCACACAGGGACATGATTTCACTGATAAGAGAAACCTTCCCGGGGAAATATTGCCCCTGGCCGGCCGCTGTCGTGAAGACGAAAAGGTCCATTTTGAGGAATTTGGAGAGGGGGGGGGGAGGGGGGGGGGGGTGAGTGGTATGTTGACAATGCAGTTTGTAAGCATCTGTGAAGGCATCCAACCATGTGTGTCTGGGTGCTAAATTGTGACGCATACCAACACAAGATGAAGTTCAAGATAGTCATAGATGCTGCATGACATTCCCATAAAGGATATTATCTATCTACAGAACATTTTCAAAATTAACCGAAGCAATACAACCAATGTAAAAGAAAAGAACTTTTGAATGTTTACGGTAGCTGTCCAGGGATCTACTTTACTTTTTTTTTTAAATAATTTATTTGAACATATTTCATCAGGATTTACAAGATGAGAAAGGACTGGTTTACACCCTGGTCCTGAAGAATGATGCAGGGCATGCAGTGCCATATGGGTTTAATATCTACATTTATCTTTCAAAGTTAACCAAAGCTATACATACATGTACATCTCAGTGTAAAAGATAAATATCATACTTTTTGTGAGTTTTACAGTAGCCCTTTTTTATGTTTGAGATTTGCATAATTGAAGCTAAAAGAACTTCATCTTATAACCGAATGAGTAGAACACAATCTTATAAATAATTTGATGTCAGAAAGAATCAAAATATAACAATATTCTTTCATGAATTGAATAAGAAAATATGCAAAATTTTCAAAGGAATTTCTTTTCTATTTCATTTTATACAGGTTAGATAATTATTTCTCAGGGAGGGGAGGGGTTGTTGGGCCCAAATTTCAATGTACATTTCAGCTTGAATCTGGATTGCATAACACTCCGTTTCCCTGAAAACAAAGGAAGCATGTACTATCACTCTACTGATATTTGCACACGTTTCCACAAGTACTTTTAACCCATAAATCATAACGCTGAGTGGGCACGTGAATATGTTACGTATCGGGAGACATTATCTCAAAAACCTTTCATGTGACGGGAGCGACCACGCATTTTATAATCCCGTAAGACAGAGATTAAGCGGGCAATCAACTCCTGTTTCACTACATTCATACAGGTTTATTATGGTCTGTTGAAAGAGCCAGAAGGGTGTTAGCTCATATACTTCTAGGCATACACAGATATACAGGCCTGTCTGGCTCTGACTAGATATTATGATCAGCACGTTATACCCATTAGACATGCAAAGGTAATCTTAGAAAGATCTAGTAATTAAAGACAATCTTAAATTATGGTAATGCAGGAAAATTTATCATGGAGAAAATCAAAATAAATCTACTTGGAATGTTGAATATATATAAAAGTAATTACACCTGTCAATGTGTTTTGATGTTAAGTGTATAATAGCATATTAGTAATGATGAACAAAACAGAAGGAAAAGGAGGTACGTGTAGTAGTTTCAGCACATGCATAAAACCTGATGTTTTGTAATAAGAGCACATTCAAAATGTGTGAATTTGCTTTTTAGTGAATAAGATTTCCAGGTTTTTATTCATTGTTTGATTTCTGGTCTTACAGTACAAATATTAAAGGAAATATCAGTTACTTCAAGTTGTCTGAGAGTGCAATTCTCTTACACAAACTCATGATTACCGATTGCTCAACAATTCCAAACACATATTACACATTTCATACAAAAATCTGAAATATATCACTCCCTAAAGAGTCAATTTTCAAGGACATAGAAATATTTCTCTCATATCCTTATCAGATTGTAGTAGAATTATATGAGGTATGAATAATTTAGCTCCTAACTGTACCTATACGGTTTCATATAGCTATCAGCTAAATACTGGTAGTCGGAATACGGAGTAGAATTTGTTTCAAGTTCATTCTTGTTTAACCTTCCTCCGTTGGACTCATTACGGTTCATTACCTCTTTCATAGTTTTCAAACGACCGATATCATCCTTGAAATGACTGATATTAACCATGAAACGCCAATCTTCCAATATATTATCTGCCACAAGAGCGTTTCGGTCTGATAATCTGATCGATTTCTGATCACCCATGAAAGAAAACAAAACACAAGATTTCTTTTCAAGGACGGCCACTCATCATACCTGCTACTTCAGACCTCTTCAGACTGGGATCTAGTATCGGTTTCATCCCAGCAAGATGAGGACTGATAACAAAAGTAGACTGACCCCTATAAAACTTGCTCATTACTTGGGGGTTGTTTGTTTGTTTTTTGTTTGTTTTTTTCTTTTTGGTTGTGATACATTGACCTCAGACCATATTTCATTTCTTTTCACAGATTTTTCTTGGAGTTTCTTGGGTTGTTATTCTCTTTTGTCACAGCCCCCTTCACATAACGACATGAAACATGTAATTAAAAGACAACATGTAGCATTAAAAAAAAGCTTCAGCAGTTCTACACACTTTGTATAACATAATGTTGTTCTTAAAGGGATCCGGTAACTTTGTCTCAGATTCTGAAACAAAATTCTGGATTTAGCTCATGCTGCAATGATAATTATAAACATTTAGGTCAGTCAGGAACCCCATGACTTTTACAAGCCGGTCGCCTGTCAGATTATCAAGATATTTATGATTGGAATAACAAATTTTGAAAACCATTTGCCAAACGGTTTTCATAACACTACAGTCTATTGGGGAAAACGAGTATGGTAAAACCGGTCACTCACAGATTTTTACTTTTTTGAGGCACTTCTTGATCATTTTTGAAGCGCAATTTTTCTAGGGCTTCAATATAACACCATATCACAGAAACTGATAACACGTAGGGCCGTGTATCTCAGATTTAACTTTGTTAAACGATCCTTTTAAATTGGCCATGTAAGGTACAGTCAATAAAAAATCTATTGCAAGGTCATGCTGTCGAAAAATATATAGAAAAGCAACTAAATCTAAGAAAAGTTGTTATACTTGTTTTAGCATAATGGAGTACCTTAAACCAGGTCTACATCTCAACAAGCACCACTTGAAATGATGGCTGTATAGTTCTAATCACCATGATCTAAACATAACCTCAAAAGCCAACTTGACTTTCTACTTAGAAGCAGCTGAATGAGAGATCAGTCACCTTTAATTCTGCTTAACCCTCTCAGTAACGCAGAAGGTTTAAAAACCATCAATACTACTGGGCCAGAAGGGATTAGACCACCCAGCCAGGTCATTGACAGATGGCTATCTCATCAACTCAGCTCTCAACTAACATAAGAAAAAGAGGATCATGGGGGACCAACAGGCACCGATTGGGGAAGTTTTCTATATAGAGGGAGCAAGTAGCTACAAGTAGGACAGTGGGGCTTTAATATACACTGCCAAGATCACATCACATCGCATCAAGGGTAAATAGAAGATCTTTCCTTAGTGCATATTCGATTTAAATCATGTTCAGATTACATAGATAATGTATCATTTTCTTCACACATTTTAATAGGTGATGGACAAGGCTACAGAAATAGCCTTTAGTTATTTTTTTTCTCTGCCATGTTCTAAATATGGTATGATGTACTCAGGTTGATGAACTTTGACTTATTTTACCAAGGATAACAGAAAGAGAAAAGTATCAGTTTCTAAGTTATTTCATCTGTCCTTCCTGAGCTCTAATAGCACTTTGAATTTCATTCATCTATTATATCAATATTAGAAATCAATAGTCAAATTAAAAATGTATCGTTTTACATTACTTGTTTGAATTCAACTTCGATTGCCTATCATAAAAACTTAAGGAATACAAGCAGGATATTCACACCAAGTCAGTCATATTTCCAAAAGTCTGAACACCATCTTCCACTGTTCCTCATAACTATAATTGCTTTTTTGACATAATTTTTATTTTTATCGCAAAAAATCCACCTCCAAAAGTCCTCACCTGAAGGATACATCTTATAATGTCAAGAGAAGAAGAAAATCAAACTTTCCAGATTGAGCAGCCCGGAAATCTTTACCAATTAACCCGTCCAAAATGACAGAAGTTGAAAGAAATAGCCGGAGACAAATATGAAAGAGATGACAAATGGAAAAGGAAAAGATAGCGTGAAATCAAATTGAGTGAGCTTACAGTAAGTAATGACTGTCTCGTTGCCACTTGTCAATAGCAATTTTTGTCGAACCCGCTGGGAAAATGAGACAAATTGGCAGCTTTTACCGAAAGCAACCTCTGAAAATGATCAGTCATTTTGTGTCAGTCAAGGAAATTTACAAGGTTTAATGGAATTGATATGAATCGGAAAAGAGCGGGGTTGGTTCGGATCGAAGATTTAAGCCAAGGGAAAATCACATCAATCGTAGAATAGTGGTGGCAATTAAGCAGTGCTAGTCTCATGTTTAGTCAAACCTTCTTTAGTGACCATCTGTATAGAAAGACCACCTGTCTACAAAGACCACATTTTTTGTTTCCCTTGAAAATGGTTTCTTATTGAAACATGTACTACAGGAACTTGTACATAAAGACCAACTGCCTATAAAGAACAATTTCTTGTCTCCCTTGGGTGGTCTTTATAAACAGGTTTCACTGTAGTAGACAAGCAATCATCTTCCAATCCTTCATTGTCTGCCTGGATCTAAAAGGGAGTTAACTCTATATCATAATATGACTTAACGCCCTTTTGGCTCAAACCAGACATAATGTAATGATGATGGTGGTGGCATCTATACCCATAAAGATAGAAGACTTATGCTTATAATTGCAAATAATAGTCTCAGACCAAAAATATCAACTGTTAATGTATGTATTAATGACCAAATCTGACATCAAACAGTTGATTTGCTCATATAATATCATGTTAAACAAAGCTGTTTTTTTCAAAACCTCCTAATTTATACCAACTTGTTCAATGCTTGTCGATCATTTCATTACTGAGTTCTGACATGGATTCAGACCAAAAAAAGTATGAAAAAAATTGCAAAGACTGGATAAATCAACTTCTGTATCACTATAAAAATCATATTCGGGTTACCTAATAGGTCATTGTCATGTTCTCACATTTCTAAAGGCCATGAACTAAGAGCTCTACTGAAAGTGCCTTTGGTTGGTTATTCAAAAGTTTTTGTGATCGTTTTTATCTCAAGTATTTAATCAAATTCTTAGCTTTGGGGGTTTAAACATGAAACACTTTATTAAACAAAGTCTCTCCTTTTGGGTTTTTAAATATAAAAAAACAAAGAAAGTTGTCTACATTTCATTATGGACTATCTTTAATAAAACTGGCTGTCTGTGTATGTTACATCTCCCATACAATATCACCCTTCTATGCACCCTGACTAACCAGCCAATATCTAGGTCTTGTTCAATACTGTCTCCTCACATCTTTAGTGCATGGACCTTTGACGGTGCTTCTTCTTGAAGGATTCCCATTAGAGGAGCCCAAATCTGATCTTCTTTTGTCAAGAGGCAGCCGCTGGGAGGCTAAGGTCAATGCTATCATGTGTGTTTGGAGTGCAGCTAGACATGATTGTCATGACATTAAAGCCATGAAGGAAGGGATAGACGACAATAAAATGAGGAGGGCATCTCACATATGCAATACTTTCCTCAAAATTGTGATTCATGTATCTTAGATGGACCTCCTAAAAGGCACCGCTATTTGTCATCAACTTAAAAAAATGTAAAAGACAAAATGATCCTGTGTCTGTGCCCAAATTCTCCCTAATTTAAACCCCTTCACTTGAGACTGTTCATTATCCCGACCAACCCAACACCTAGTCTACAATCCAATACTGTGGATTCACAATTCCACAGCACCATCAGGCGACATCAGGGTTTAATCAATTTCATGTGATGATCATGAATTATGAGGAAAAGCCGACAACAATTATCAGCCGTGGCATTTTTATATACCCTATATAGGAGATAAGGGGATTTAGTCAGAATTGTTGCTGGTGAAGTTTTGAATATCTTATCCAGGTAAAATTGTGCGCTGATTCTAAAAATATCAGTCTGATTGACCCTCCTCCAAGACGTTTTTATTCATTTTGGCCACTTTATGGTCAAAACTCACTATTATATTACGGTTACTTTTTTTCTAAATTTTCAGTAAATTTATCTTGGTGGGTTTTGACATCAAAATGCAATATAAGTATATGCGCTCATATCGGAACATTCAATTCCAATTCATGAATTTACGCAGTACTGTTATGCTGGTTGAACTGATCTGCAAGTTGACAAACTTTTGGCTGATATGGGTGCTGTGCAAAAATAAAATAAACTGAACTGAACTGAACTGCAAGCTGAAAAATCGGCCTGTTTCGGCTTTGCCGTTGGGGGCGCTGTTCATTATGAATCCACTCTATTTCATAATCCAAGTCCTAATCTTACATAATGATGGAATTTAAAGCCTGGAGGAAAAATGTTTGATCACCCTCAGAACATCACCCAAAGAAAGACAGTAATTAAGAAGAATCGCAGTCATATATCAAGCTTAGATGTGAACTTGGTGTGTCTGCCTTAGTGTTTAGTCTACTACCCATAATGCATTAAAGGTAATACAAAGTTTTGGTATGGGGTCATGAATTTGGTTCAAATGAACATATTGGAAGCATATGCGATCCTACAATATTCAGTGGTCGTTGTCGCGGTTGAAATCGAGTCTTAAGTTATGAAATCGAGTCTTAAGTTATGAAATTGTAAAAAATAAACTCTTTATGTTGTATAGCTCCCTCTCAAGGTCAAAAAATTAATTAAGCTATAAAA
The DNA here is from genome assembly GCA_035222895.1 of Strongylocentrotus droebachiensis. Lineage (NCBI taxonomy): Eukaryota > Metazoa > Echinodermata > Echinoidea > Camarodonta > Strongylocentrotidae > Strongylocentrotus > Strongylocentrotus droebachiensis. The sequence goes on from JAVYIG010015259.1 coordinate 26,268, forward strand.
CAATGTTTATTGACTAAAATCGACCGATTAGCTATTCCCGTTAGAAAACTATATATCACAACTACATATTGAGAGATTTTCATGGTCGTAGCTACCATCGAACAGCCGTAGGCACTATTTTTAATTTATCAAAATTTACCGGGAGCACCGGTAAATTTTTATATTCAATTTTTCTCGAAATTAGAAGTGTTTTAGGGGCTAAATTTTCTAGTGCTTATAATACATCCACAGGGGCATCCAAATATATCAAAATTGTAAAGAATCACTATTCACCCAATTTTCTAAATTTTTTCTAAACTTTAAAAAATAAAAATAAGCAGAGTATTTTCCAATGGCACCATCTCTAACTTCAGGCCTTTGAAGGGTCATGGAGAAAAACGGTTCAAGTGATTAATATCTGTAGCAGGATGAAGTATATTCAACATTAGAAGAACTCATTTATACCTTTCTAGCCTTTGGAGTCGATGAATTTCAAGTAACTTTTCCATTCATTCTTTAATAGCCGACGGGATGAATACAATGTAATGTATTATTCTACCCACTCGCATCAATGGCTAGAAGTGCCTATTACCAGAAAGACATCCCACAATTAATCAGACCACACAGTCCCTAAAACAGAAACTAATCACGACTGATGACATCACCTGTGGCGGGTAACTACCGCTCTCTCTCCCCCACGCCCCCTGGCCTGGGTGAGCAAACATCAGATCGGTTATTCCAGTAACATACAGAATACCTTGAGAGGACATTAGAATGTATGTGAAGACCTTATAATGTAGATTACAGGATATACACTAGCTTGCATAATGTGGCTCTTGTTGAGTAATTTAGCCTCTATTGGCAGTAATCTGTCTTTTCCTTCTCATTCTCTCTCCTTTTGTCTTACACTCTCTTATCTCCTTTACCAAACATTCTTTGATGAACTGCAATAATTGAGTCTCTCCTTTCTTTTCCAATCTTCTTCCTTTTTTCCTATCATGCATTTCCCTACGACTCCATCTACTTGTCTCTCTTCATCTCTCTATCCAGCATCTTTCATCAAAAGATATATACCTCTGTGAAACACTTTGCAAAAATAATCTCTTGTATTTTGAAATATATGATTGGGTAAACTCTTGAGGAGTTAACTTGGCTGAGTTGGCTATTTCCTGAAAATAATATTTGATAAACAAACATAAGTGTCAAGTTTCTGTCTCCCTCCATCCCCCTCTTCTATTATCTCTCTCTCTCTGTCTCTCTCTCTGTCTACCTCGCTGTCTCTAAGTCAAATTTCTCTCCTGTTCTCCTTTACTCGAGCTGTCCTAAAAGCCCACAAACCTCTAACCTACGACTAAAAGTCTAAAACCTCCCGAGGCTAGTAACCCTTCCAGAAATTGCTTTTGATTAAAAGAAATGTATCAAATATCTTCTGAGATGTACAAATCCAATCCAAACCACTGAACATGTATCTCTCTCCCTTGGCTCGAGAGCTGATGAGGGTTTTCATTTGTATTACGGCAGAATACGCCAATCAAAATCGTTCAACAAAAACCTGGGAATTCCCTGAAAGTCTGGCTAATTGCATGTACTTGTGGAAGGCTGTAAGTTGTAGAAAGGGGAGATTCCGTTTAACATCTCTGATTAATGAAACACAAAAAGGACTTATGAATTCGAAATATTGGTTGATTGGCAGACTTGTACACAAGTTCTCTTAGAAGCCGAACTTATTATCAACCAAATATGAAATAACTTGAAAATCTGGTAATGTACATGCAGACCTGCCAACCTCTGGAGTTCAAAACCTGTATTCTTTAATCCCAAAAGTTGTATTTTACTGACAAAAGTGTTTTTTTTTTTAAACATGGAGGAATGCCTCATACAGCTCCTACATATAGAGGAATAATAATTCGCCATGATGTGTTCGATGAACCAATGTACATCCCCAATTGCCTATGTGAGATGCCTGTCGGATACTTTACAGGACAGAATGGGCAATTTGAAAATGGCATACACACACACACACACACACATACACAAAATACCAAATAAAAGAAATTTAAAAAAAAAATTGTTGGTTTTGGTTTTGTTTTTTTGTGTGGAAAATTGTTAATGTACATGTATACCTCAATGCTTTTTGTAAGACCATATAATATGCAATCATTTGAAAGAAAGGCCCTTTGATTGATTTGAATCAAAGGAACTCTGAGAGGACGGTCATATACCCTATCCAGAGCTGACAACCTCCAGAACAGAAAATCAGTAACCATAAGGCTCAAAATCAGTAATTTGGGGAATAAATCAGTAATTTCCTATGCGGCGCCATGAATCTTAAAAGAATGGCAAGCGGACGCATGCGCGCATGATTATCTGAAATTTGTTGTGATTTTACTCCCACAAAGTTGCTAAATATTGATTTTCAGTTCATCACAACACATAAGTTTTCAATGAAAAATTGGCTTCTATTAAGAGAATACTTGATAATTTTCCCTCTTTCTCATGCAGCGAGTGCTGGATGGCCACCATACTGTACAGCACTTGCTACGATAGATCCCTATGCGCAAAAAAAAAAAAAAAAAAAACCCGTAATTTTTAGACAACATTCCGTACTGCCGTAATGTTCGTTAATTTCCGTACCAATTACGGGAAATCCGTACTAGTTGGCAGCTCTGCCTATCTCACTAAATCAGGTTTCAAATCACTAAATCTTGCTTAGATGTGAACCTTGTCTGGATGTTTAAATTTGTGAAATATACAAACTGAGTAGCTCCCCCCCCCCCCCCCCCCTCTAAAAGGAAAAAAAACCCTCAGAGTTGTATCCTAATAAACTCCTCTAAAGCCTTTCATTTAAAATTGGACGCAGCACGGAACTCTATCCCATATAGCTTGCATACAATGACACACACATACCTCAACAGAAAATCTGCTTTTAACAGAATCCCAAAGATTAATGCTGTCAGGAGTCTTTGATTAATTTTACATAGTGACACCATGGTTTAGCCTGCGGACATGATACATGACACGACAGCCAAGCATTCGGTTATGCTACTTCTCGTTTTGATCTGAAATCTACTCACAATCAGGATCGCGTGAGGTCCTCCTCTTCTTGTCTCGTGGGATGGAGATATTTGACAAATAAGAAAAGGATGGAGGAGATTCAAGAAATGTATTAGAGAAGTATGGATACTGTTAGGGGGAAAAAATCATTTTCAAAGCCAGAAAGGTGATACCTCTTTGTCATATGAGTTAATGCCCTTACATGTAAGTCTGGCTCTAAAAAAATAAAAAAATAAAAATTAGAAAATATCACTTTAAGTCAATTTTCAAGATATTCTAAATATTGTAATTTTACTAATGTTGAAATGTTACAGTATAAAGACTTGTTCAGATATGCGGCAGCGAATTTCTGTACTTTTTTAAGATGAAGTTTAGTTTAATACACTTCACATGTCTGCATCTTATTAACGCAGAGCCATACAAAAGCCACATTTGTAAAAAAAAATGTGGCTTTTTTATTAATTACTTTGCGGCAATTTACCGTGTCACATCTGAACAAGCCTTAAGAAAACAAATGAAATGGCAGTTTCAAAGGAACTTCAACCGAAATAATGGAAAGTTAGTAAAATCACAATGTTTGGACTAAAGTATAGTGGAATGATCCTTATGTGGCATGTATAGGGTGTCCAGGAGAACAGTAGGTTACATCTAACCTTGAAAAAGATGAAAGATGAAAAGTAATAGAATTTTGCATAAATACTAAGATTTAGGATAAGGTACTATAAAACTAAAATATCCAACAAATCTGCAGCACAACATTTCTGAGATTTCAGTAATCACTTTCAACTAATATCAAGGCAAGATGTCAACAAAATAAAAGTATCCAAATCAAATCGACTGTAGATACCGTCAACTAAAATACAATTACAAGTCAAAATAACTATTTTTGTTGGTACGTAGCTTGTTTATTTGTTTTGGCTGTGAGGAGGTACACACAACAATGACTGCAGCATCAGGCTGGCTGGATCAACATACCAGCTAAAAAAAGACTGTATCTTAACTTGGGAGAGAAACTGACCGCAAACCACCCCTCTGCCCTCTGGACATTAATGTAATTGGTCAGTGTCCTCTCAAGTGTGTTTAATTCACTCTTTATACTTTATCGTTTTGTACTCTTCTTAATCTTATTAATCGTATCTTCTTCCCTCACCTTTCTTATTTTGCTCCAATTTGGTTTTTCTCTGTCTTTCTCCCCGTCACTGTCTTTCTCCCTTCTCTCATTCCATATAATTATATCTATGAATAAGTGCTATCCTTTCTACCTGTACTCTATTCTCTACTGGTATATCTCACACACTCTCTCTCTCTCTCTCTCTCTTTGACCATTAATCTTTTCATTAACTTTAATCAAGGAATTATTTGTTCTGATCATTTGTGTCCCACTTTCTCTACCTGTTCAATGTCATTCTATCTCTCCTATCAGCAAATTAATTTCCTGTCCGTCGTCTCTATTTCTTGCAATTCTTCTACTTACTTTCCCACAGCATATCACATTCTTCTTAATTTCTGAGTATATTTGCCTTTTCCTTTGTCTTACCGTATCTTTTTTTTCCCAGAGTGTGTCACTCATCCACTCACAAACTCAAGTCTTTTCCCTCCCCTCTCCTCTCCTCTCTCTCCTCTCCTCTCCTCTCCTCTCCTCTCCTCTCCTCTCCTCTCCTCTCCTCTCCTCTCCTCTCCTCTCCTCTCCTCTCCTCTCCTCTCCTCTCCTCTCCTCCCTCCCTCCCTCTCCTCCCCTCCCTCTCCTCTCCTCTCCTCTCCTCTCCTCTCCTCTCCTCTCCTCTCCTCCTCTCCTCCTCTCCTCCTCTCGTCTCCTCTCCTCTCTCTCCTCTCTCTCACTCTCTCTCCCCCTCTCTCTTCTCTTCTCTCACTCTTCCTCTCTCTCTTTCTCTCTCTCCCTCCCTCTCTCTCTCTCTTTATCTCCCTATTGCTCTCCTCTCCTAACCAATTCTTTCTATCCTTTCCCCGCCGTCGACCGCAATGGAGTCACCACGATCCAAGTTGAGTGATAAGACCCGATAGTTTTGCTACAAGGCTATTGGCATTGTCAGGTTCTGCTCTCTCTAATGTGAATCAATACCAGGCCTAATTTAATTTATGCTCAAGAAGCCTGGGGTCAGAACCTAACAGTATTGAACTGGCCATCTTATAATGGCCTGTTTCTCATCGCTAACACACATTATCATGCAGTTTGTTAACGGTGTCAGCACCACAGTGTATTTGATGTCATAACTAATAGTCTTACAATAGGAATTGAGGTAACATTTTCAATGCCATCAAATAAATTCAGCAAGATATATACCCTCCCCAACTAAGAAACAGATACCAAGTGAAGCACGAGACCAAAAATGTACAATCATAGATAATTATGGCACTTTTAAAGACGTATTTTTTAACTGGGAAATATAACTGGATGACATATTTCCTTGCCAATTAGATGTAGAAAACTAGACATTAAATAAATTCAACAAGATTATCCCCTCCCCTCCCTCCCCCCCCCCCCCTAAAAAAAATTAACATACACTGTAAACCAAATGAAGCATGACATTAAATATTAAAATTGTACATAACTATGGCACTTTAAGACTTATTTTTCAATTGGGAATTACATGACATATTCTTGGCCAATTAGATGTAGAGAAGATATGATAAAGAGAAAAATCCTCTCGCTTACACAGAAACTTAAAATTTTCTGGGGGGTATTTGATGATTTATTATTTGATATTCCAGAATCAAGATGGTGAGATAAGGGGTGAAGAATAGACTAGAGGCATCAATTTACATCTCACCTATTTTCCATGATGCAAGCGGCACAAAGCATCTTAGAATACCATCTCTCATTGTCATCGACCTACTTTTCTCACAAATTTTCTCTAAAGGGTAATTCACCTTTGTACAAGACACATATGAAATGTCTTTATACTGGCTTATCAGTAGTTTTGGGCTATAATTTCACACAACAGAAGAGGGCTTCATATTTTGTATCAGTGATTAAGAGAATCTGGGCAATCTTGTTTAGCTGGAAGCCCCTCAATCACAACTATATACTAGTGGTGTTCAGTTTATGATCTCGTTCAGATTTGATTGTGATCTTGCCTAATTTTGCAGATATCATTTTACATCATAATTTACAAGCCGTCAGCTATATAGTCTGTTTTTCAAGTTGAAGGCAGAAAAGTGGAACATTCACATTTTAAGCTTTTCAGGAAACGATATACGACAATAACAATTTGATTAATGTATATAGCGCAGCTACCGTATAAATATACTCTACTGCGCTTTGACAAAAACAAAACTCCTATTTAATACTTGACAGACAAACAATAACACAAAACTATTCAAAAGCTCCTGAAAACAAGTGCTTCTTCATCAAAACTTTAAGGACAGTATCTCTAAAATGTTTGAACAACAATTTTTAGAATCATTATTACCGGTAGTCCGTAATGACTCTATCACAATTGAAGCTATAAACTGTGGTGACTTTTACAAAATGTGTAAATGAATGGGAACAGGGCTCAACACACATATTCACTGAATCTGTGTTATAAGATATAGAAGTGCACTGCGTATTACCATTACATTTTACACTAATCTAAAGCTCTGAAAGTATGGAAGAAAAATGTCTGCTTAGTCTCAGCACATGACGTAATTTTCATATAATTCTACAGGATGAATAAATTCAGCCTTGTTACAATGTAACTATATAATGTGATGAAACGTCCCCTCAACATTTTTTAGGCAACCTTTTCTAAATAGCCAGTCACATCAACAGCACTCTACCGTAAAAGCAACATTGTTTCTCTAAGAGTGGGGTGATTTACTTACAGCGAGAAACTCCTCTCAAACTTTCTCATCTCAACGACGGCGAAGCGGCTTACGGGATGAGGAACGACACCTTTCTTGATGACAGGATGGAGAAAAAAAGAACGATGCTTTTAGGCTGAGCACAAATATCTGATGCTGCAATGTAATCTCCCCTACCCACGCTCAATGGGTATTGATGGGAGAACGGTGGCAAACAGGAGAAATCCGAGATATTGGATGTTGCACCACGGTTGCTATGGTTGGGAAAGATGCGATCCGGCCGTGCGGAGGAGGAAGAGGCAGGGAGAGGAAGAAGGAGAGGGTGCAGTGTACTAAATTTGGAACAAGGCCATGATGATGATGGAGGTCGGGAAGAGGGCAGGGGAACAGATGAAGATAATAAATGAATCGTGATTATAAGAAAATATTTCTGCTGCTGTTAAAACAACTTTTGATAGCAGTTGGGTTAAACCATAAAATACAGATTACACGGTGGATTGGTGGAATAATGGTGAAAAGGCAGGCACAAGATCACGACAGAGACTGCACAGGGAGGGATGAAGTATTGTCTAGCATCTTGTAGCTTTAGGAATATCCATTACAGAAGAATGATTGGGAATATATTTATAAGATGAATGCTATACCACAAATATCGATACTATTGCAGTGCTATCCAGTTATATTTTAGAGAGAGAAAGAGAGAGAGAGAAAGAGAGAGAGAGAAAGAGAGAGAGAGAGAGAGAGGGGGGGGGAGGAGGAGGAAGAGAGAGAGAGAGGAGGAAGAGTGAGAGAGGGGGAGAGTGAGAGGGGGAGAGTGAGAGTGAGAGAGAGAGAGAGAGAGAGAGGGATAGAAGAAGATAACAAGACTGCAAACAACCTAGAAATCCTTGCTATTCTTCAGTATTCTACCATTGAAATTAGAATTATTGCCATGGTAACAACTATATACATTGTACATTGACAAGTTTGTGCTGTAATGGAAACATGCCAATATCTCTTATGAATAGTGACAAAAGTGGCAGGAAAAAAGTGAGAATATACCAAGAATGGTATTACTTGATCACATACACAATGATAAGAAAGATTCTACAATAGCAAGGAAACCCTGACTTGTCACACACATCAACCAACACTGATTCTTATCGTCTATCGATGCATATATGCTTGAAAAGAGTTTAGGTAACCATGGCAACAAGATGACCATGATGACGATACTGCAGATGATGCTGAGGTTGAGATGGAGATAAAGATAAATCTCAAGTATATATGTCCAGACTCAAAGAATAGCATGAGAAAGCAGAGAAATCAACTAGGTGAACTAATAAAGATCTTATCTTTTTTTTAAAGAACTCTGGGCACAGAAATTGTTTCCATCACATCCGTTTCTTCCATTTTTTAGTTTAAACAAAATTAGAAAGAAAAAGAGAGAACTGATGTTTGCCACTTCAAATTCAAAGAAGTTTTCATTCAAAATAGTTGAGATGAAAATGAAATTCTGTATAAAAAGACATTCACAACTACAATTGAAGATAAATGATGAGGATGGTGAGGTTGATGAGGGTGTTAGAGAAGGAAAAGTTTATGAAGATGAAGATAATGAAGGAACAAATACAATGACGATACTGAAGATGATCATCATTATGAGGTTGAGGTTGGTAACTTCATTCTTCCAAAAGACTGTGATCTAACGGTTGACTACTTTCCGGCCATGGAGATAAAAATGTGCACACAATAGAAGCATCTACACAATAGATGATGACAATACCAATGAAACTGATGATGATGATGATGATGATGATGGTGGTGGTGATGGTGACGATGAAGATGATGACGATAAAGATGATGATGATGATGGTGATGATAATAATGATGATGAAGATGGTGATGATGATGAAGAATCGTACCATATAAAAGATTCTCCTTAAATGATGAAAATGGAGATGTAATCCTACTTCACCATGGTAACAAGGATCCAATACCAAGGTTAACCACCACTAGAAAGCAGAACACAAACATTTAATAATCCACTTAAATGGAGCTAAAAACACACACAAAGTGCACAAGACGTCCACACCATGCACAAGCCATGCTAAGACACCTCCACGGCGGCGTGAGATGGATAGACTACCGGTAGAGAGAAGGGAAGAGAGACGACGGGAGAAGGATAGAGACCCAAGAGGCAAACTAACGGCTGGTTGCTCCCTCGCTCACTAGCTGTCTGATCAATAAACGATGCAGGTCTGATGGCCCGTCCAAGATACGTGTGTGTGTGCACTGTCAATGAGACGCAATTTAGACTCCTCTCCTAGGAGGGAAAGCTCTGTTCTCACTTTACCCGGCAAGGAAGATAGAGCAGGTGTAAACGTACTCTCAATGGATGAGCAAGCAAACTGTGCACTGATTGAAGCCGGTCAGTTTACATCTGACAATGTTGAACCCAATATAAACCTAATGGACTGTATTTACTCCTAGGAGGGAAAGCTCTGTTCTCACTTTACCCGGCAAGGAAGATAGAGCAGGTGTGAACGTACTTTCAATGGATGAGCAAGCAAACTGTGCACTGATTGAAGCGGGTCAGTTTACATCTGACAATGTTGAACCCAATATAAACCTAATGGACTGTTTACTCCTAGGAGGGAAAGCTCTGTTCTCACTTTACCCGGCAAGGAAGATAGAGCAGGTGTAAACGTACTCTCAATGGATGAGCAAGCAAACTGTGCACTGATTGAAGCCGGTCAGTTTACATCTGACAATGTTGAACCCAATATAAACCTAATGGACTGTATTTACTCCTAGGAGGGAAAGCTCTGTTCTCACTTTACCCGGCAAGGAAGATAGAGCAGGTGTGAACGTACTCTCAATGGATGAGCAAGCACAGTGTGCACTGATTGAAGCCGGTCAGTTTACATCTGACAATGTTGAACCCAATATAAACCTAATGGACTGTTTACTCCTAGGAGGGAAAGCTCTGTTCTCACTTTACCCCGGCAAGGAAGATAGAGCAGGTGTGAACGTACTTTCAATGGATGAGCAAGCAAACTGTGCACTGATTGAAGCGGGTCAGTTTACATCTGACAATGTTGAACCCAATATAAACCTAATGGACTGTTTACTCCTAGGAGGGAAAGCTCTGTTCTCACTTTACCCGCAAGGAAGATAGAGCAGGTGTAAACGTACTCTCAATGGATGAGCAAGCAAACTGTGCACTGATTGAAGCGGGTCAGTTTACATCTGACAATGTGAACCCAATATAAACCTAATGGACTGTATTTACTCCTAGGAGGGAAAGCTCTGTTCTCACTTTACCCGCAAGGAAGATAGAGCAGGTGTGAACGTACTCTCAATGGATGAGCAAGCACAGTGTGCACTGATTGAAGGGGGTCAGTTTACATCTGACAATGTTGAACCCAATATAGACCTAATGGGCTGTATTCTCCTTAAATTCAAGATGAAGTTGAGTTCTGGTCATGCGATTGTATTATGAAAGAAACGGTGCGGAATTGATCAGAAAACTTGATCATGTACATGTAGCATACAAGTTTTTGTTTACTGCAAGGTTCTAGAATCATTAAATTATTAGAAATTTGGCTCAGTCTTGGTAAAAGTAACAAGCACTGTACATAGTCAGATTTATATGGACTACACAAACATGTGGCATACAAATTAGGCCTCATTGGTAAGCTATTACTCAGTTGGTCTGCGGTTTAAGTTTTTTTCCGTTTGATAAACAGGAGTCGGTTCTCATTTCACTATATTAAACCCAATACAGACCTTTCAGGTTTAATATTGATGTGAACTAGCACTGATGTTTATTAAAGCAAGAGCACCATGCATGTACCAATAAACTCAAATGGAAATGGGTCAGTTCATATTTGATGTTTAGAGTTTAATATTGATATGCATGAAAACACTTAATGGCTGAGCAAGCGACAGTGCACTGATC
>JAVYIG010015260.1:0-37037 GCA_035222895.1 Strongylocentrotus droebachiensis
TTTCTCGTTTGATCCCTTCTTTTAATCTCTCTTTCTTTCTTTTCATCTCAACTCCCTTTTTTTTTTTTTTTTTCTCTTTTCCTCTCTCCCTCTCTCTTCCCTTGTCCTGCCTCTATGTGATCTTTCTCCCATCTCTCCTCTTTCCCCTCCATCTTTCTATGTTAACTATTATTATATAATGATAATCAAAATAATCACATTTATCTATCATGGTATATTCTCCCAGCTCAAAGGTTCGTTGCGGCATGTTTATACACATCTCTTCTCTACCATTCTGGGACCCGTTTTCCAAAACTTGTTATCTATAACAGCTGCTAAATTTCTATGACAAATTTGCTCCCAGCCAATCAGATGCCATGATTTCAGTAGCTTATAACCGACAGAAGCTTGTAATTTGTTATCGATAACGAGTTTTACGAAACAGGGCTCAGGTGCACTCGTGCAAGGTTATATTCTACTCCAGGTCTTGTGACGAGATTCCAATATGTTTGACATGTTTGATGTGAAAGTCTTGAAACAAGACTTGTAGATTTTTCTAACCAAAATTTCAGCATTAGGGTTCGTGACTACTTTTTTGGTAGTCCTGTATTCATGGAATTTATGGTGTACAGAAAGGGAATCTTTCCAGTTGGTTATTGGCTACCCTCTTGATCAAAAACCTTCCTTTTTCATTTTCTTCAGATCTTTGGAGACTAGACCGTAAAAACAACAACAATCAAACTTTAAGATCTATTTGTCTTTGACTGGAATGATGAACATTCGGTTTATTGTTTTGGTTCATGGCGAGTACAAGGGAGTGATAACATTTATTGCGAAACCTGAACAACTTTTTTTTCTTTATTTCCACACCACCAGAAATACAACAGGTAAAACATCACATGACGCATTAATCTTCAAACCACCAAAGAGGGCGCAGTATGGAAAATACCATAGCGCATTGAGAAAGAATTCCGAGACGAAGCTCCGAATAGTTCCCTCACACATATAATCTCTATATGGGAGGGAATTGTTTCAAGCTCCATGAAATGATTGACAAATCAGGAAAAACTTTCGGTGACGTAACTATCTCTCTCAACGAGCCACGGAAGAGTTGGCAAACTCGGTTCCATGAAGTTAGACACACTATAGCACATGCTGTGATGTTGGGAAAGCACGTTATGCCCGTCGCACACGATGCGTCGTTTTCATGACGTAAGGCTGCGTCAGGCACGGTCTTTGACGCACCATGCAAAAAAGAGATCGTACAAAAAGTGAATGCAAAATCAAAAGTGCAGTCATAACTTCGCATTACAGCCGAATACGCTATTCTAAGATGCCTTTTAAGGCTCTCTTAGCTTAGGCAGTACGGTGATCAAAATGATGCATTGTGGACAACGGGCACAACACGACAACATGATTAGTTCTATGCCATTGTTTGATCTCATTGCATCCGACTTTGTCCAACAAATTAGATTTGTGTGAAGCAGGCTTTGTTTCTAATTACGGAACACCTACCGGTGATAAGATATAAGCTTTTACTGATAAAATCTGATTTTATTGCACGGTGCTGCACTTATCACATAATATCACGATAAGCAGGAACATTTACGAGAACTAGGTACACAAAATGTTTAACATTTCCCTCTTTAAGTGTTATGGAAATATTTCCTTGTGCCACAATGTAATTCGCATGACAGTCATAGTTATATCATGAGTTTTCTAGATTATTTGAATGTATCCAGGGCAAAATTAATCTATTATATGCCCACATGATTGTGTTAAAAGGGACATGAAGTGCATTATTTCCAGCAAGTCTTTCGTGCTGCAGAAAGCCATCATTCTGTTAATTGATGTGTGTTTTTGTGTCGATTGGCATGCGTGGCAAACGAGCTACTGTGCCAACTGGCACTCGTGACACAATGAAAGTTAATACTACATTACTCCCAGAACCATGACGAACTGTGGTGAGAAATTTGATCATCCGTTCATAGAACCGTCCTAAGTAGGCCTACACATGAATTACGTTTGCCGAGTCGTCTCATTGGAGCGCGTATTTATAATGATACATGCCTGTAAATTAGCTGTAATTTTATACTTTAGACAGTTTGGTGAAGCAATGACTTTAAAGGCCGGTTCAGATATGACGCGGTGTCGATGGTGATTTTATTTTCTTGAGGATATACATTAAGATGCTTGCCTTTCTCCAACCATGTGGCAAAAATAATAAGTGTCCATATATCTAAAAACGATTCTCTTTAGTTTCTTTGGATAAATTTATATGCACGATGCCACCTAACAAATTAACAAATACATGTGGGTAAAACTATCTTTGAAGCCTACTTGCGATTTATTCAAAATTTCTTTACAGACTGCTGATAGTAAAAACAAAAGCCGAAAATGTTTGTACTTTTTCAGATTGATATGACACTGAAATTTATTAAACACAAAGCAAATTGACTGAAAATAATCATAAACATTTATTAGTATTGAAGAAGAGAGAAAAAAAAGATTTTCACGTTCATTCCATTCTGCACGACAATATCTTGGATTACCCCCTCGGCACTCACAAGAAAAATGAAATTGTGTTTTTCTTTCCCCGCGAAGCACAGCAATGTTTTAGAAATCATAGATCTTTTGTAGTATCGTTTTCTTACTTATTGCAATATAGTATGTATGTTTGTTTAGCCAATGCAGATAATGTATATATGGTTGTTTCAAATGCCTAAGTATGCATTTTCTGGGAATATACTCGAATATTTTCGATCATTGTCTGCTGCTATTCAACCCAAGGCAACACAATGCGTCACAAATGCACAAAATGAACTTCAATAATTCTCTACCATGCCATTCAACAAAACGGGATTCAGGGACATTCATCAAGTTTGGTTTTCGTTAATCGATACACAGTTGTGGAGTGAGAGATAAGATACGTGTTGCTATTCACTGGAAATCGCATTCACTCGGTTTGAACTTGTAGCATGAGCTTGTATTAAAGCAATAATCATTCACATACTGTATTCGCCAATTCCTACAAGCATCCTCACTTTGAAAAAAAATGGCTAACCGGCGGCGGATTGTGGTAATTCTTACTCTAGGAGTCTTGTGTTATGCTGGCTGGACTTTGTTATCTGGGTACTTAGGTTTCAGTACGGTATATCTGCAAAGCACCAAGTTCGACGTCAGAAAATATGAGAAAGGATTCACCATTGGAAATAAAACGCATAGAAAATACACACCATTCGATGGGTCGTGGAATAGTTCTTTTGTAGCCCCGCAACTCCATCCTCATTACGACGTCAATTGTTCGGCGTTGGTTCATAGGGACAAGGGTGTTGTTGATCAGACAAAAAAGACGCTGGAGAGTTTACGGAAGAAGGGTAACTTAGTACCATCGGACAAGGATGTCAAAGCTTTTACGTCGAATTGCGAGGATTTTAAAAGGCAACGAGCATATCCGACCTCCGCGCGTTCGGAAGAAGAACTTGACTATCCTATTGCTTATACGATCGTGGCCCACACGACGGCGGCACAAATTGAGCGCCTTTTACGCGCCATTTATCAACCACAGAACGTCTACTGCATACACCCGGATGCTAACTCATCGCTTGATTTCCAACTCGCCGTGTATAGTTTAGTGAACTGCTTTCCCAATGTCTTTATACCGTCTAAAGTAGAAAACGTTCAGTACCGAGGAGTTACACGTCTTCTTGCTGATATCAACTGCATGAAAGACCTACTTTCCCTTCCAGTCCAGTGGAAGTATGTGATTAATCTGTGCGGACAGGACTTCCCTCTGAAAACCAACCTGGAGATTGTCCAACAGCTTAAAGCATTCAAGGGCATGAACGAGATTCAATCTATAACACCACCTCCCTGGAAGGTTGGCCGTACCGAGTACAAATTCAAGTTTCTTCCAGGCTACGAACTGCCTATCAACACCGGCGTTAGAAACTCACCACCGCCGCACAATATTACGATTTACACCGGGAATGCATACGGTGGGTTTGCGAGGTCTTTCGTGAACTTTGTGATCAAAGACCAGGAGGCTGTTGATCTTCTCAAATGGATGGCATATACCTGGAGTCCCGACGAGAACTACTGGTCCACACTGCTCCAACATCCCAGAGCGACACCCGTCTGGGGAAAGGGTCCGACAGACAGACTTCTGGTCAAAATGATGAGGTGGGTAGACGGGGATGTTCATCCTCCATGTGACGGGAAATACGTTCGGGGTCTCTGTATCTTCGGTGTAGGATACCTATATCATCTTACTGCGGTTCCTCATTTATTCGCCAATAAGTTCTACTATAAGTATGATCCAATTTGTCTACAATGTCTTGAGCAGCTCTTGGATTACAGGGCCAACTTTTCTGAAACCGTGTCTGATTTTGTCGCAGATTTTCCCGTTAGGGATTAAAAATGCTCTCTGCACACGAGGCGTCGATCCGTACGCGTTTTTAGCTGCACTAATTAGTCCTTTGAAAGACAATCAAACATTTTGTTTGCCCCATTCATTGTGCATTTTCTAGTATTGGCATGATACCACACGCATGCATACGACGCATCTACATTTGCCACACTCAACCTAGGTGATGTAAATGGGTACCTGGCAGGAATTAATTCCTTGAAATGTTAGAGCGCCGCAATTGCAGCGCAGTTAAAGCCGGGGTAATAATCTCCAAGTTTGGAAGCGCTTAGTGATTGTAATAAGTGCTATATAAAAACTGAGTATTATTATTATTATTATCAAGTGGCTGATGAAGTGCCACGTTATACAAAAAGAACGTCTTGGGTGCCACTGGCGTAAACATTCACTTACCGGATTTTGGATCGCGTTATACATGCGCCATTCGTGGCGCCATTCAAGGCAATTAGCCCATACACCACTTACTTCATACTGTAGTTCCATTAGGCTCGAATGCAGTTCATTACACTGTTGCTCCTAAGTTAAAGGGAGAGTCAAATTCATGCTAACGCAGCTCTATGTCAACAGCAAATGACGCTTAGATCCGTCCTCTCTTCGGCGTCATTTTGCTGACGTAGGTGGGCGTCTAATGACTTGTGGTCATGTGTATGTGACATTGTATACAAAATTGCAAGATGAATAGTACAAATATTGCTTTTAATAAATGACGTATGCGCGAATTGCCCCCTTGCACTGGTTCAATTAGCGCAGGTGTTTTAAACGCAATCAAAATGACGGTTCATGTGCAAATAGATTAATGAAAGAAGCCTGCTAACATATCAATATGATCTTAGGTTTTCAAGTGGTATCTTAGTAACGTTTCTATATCTGAAATTTCGTGTAAAATTGCCGGTTTCACATTTCAAGAGATACTGTGTCTTATTTTTTTGACTGCTAAGAAAGCATGTGCATGATTGTAGCTATGGGACTGACGGCTTCAATCTTTGATAATATATATATTTTTATATTTATGTTTGTAAACAATTTTTGCGTCTCCAGTGTGGATCTATGTTGAGCCAAAATCGTCACCTTATTTTGTATTAGAGCTTGCGAAGCTATAAGAGGATATTTTCAAGAAGTAACAATATCTTTAAACTGATTATATTTCACCTGCATGTGCCTTAAAAATAGATTTCCGTCTATACATGCTATACGATATCACAAATATGAAACAGTTTATTGTTGAAAAAAGTCCAAATTTATTACGAGGATACCGAGAGATTTGTAGACGTGTATATACTTATTTTAATCTGTGTTTTTTCTGTAACTATAACGAGTATTATTGCATTTTTTAAATTCCATTCTCGGGGAGCCGTCGTGCGTTCATTTACCCGGGGGCCCCCCTTTCATAAAACTTGTTATCTATAACAACTGCTAAATGTCTATGATAAATTTGCTCTCAGCCAATCAGATGCCATGATTACAGTACCTTATAACAGTAGCTTGAAACATGTTATTGATAGCAAGTTTTATGAAAGAGGGCCCTGGGTCTGGCCTTTGTATTTCCGTCGTGGGGGGCTTCATATTTGCCTGTATCTTTGGTTGCTGCGCCGGACAGGGTTGGAGCTTGTCAGGTGTAGCAACGGTGCATGCAGCGTGAGGCTTGGCGAGAGGTGCTCGGCTCTTGCACGGGTGGACGAGTTTGCCTGTACGGGGGGCGTCATTTTTTTCTGCGGCACAAATTGGGGATTTTTTTTAAAAAGAGGTCTTGATTTAACCCTAACCCTAACCCTAACCCTAAACTTTCCTATAGGCTCAACAAGCACCTAACCCCAATCTGTGCCGCCGAAAAAAATAACGCGTCCGGGGGCTCGCTGGGATAGGGCATGCGTAGGTATTGAGACGGTATGATTATGTAGATGCTTTTTAATGACCCCCCCCCCCCATGTATGTTTACTTTAAAGTGAAACGGTAGCAATGTTGTTGATGAAAAAAATGCATAATTTTTTTGAAAAATGTCACTTGTTTATATTTCTTCTACTGTACTAGCTAGTAGCTACTGACATGCACAAAATCCAGACAAAATTCTCAAACCACAAAGATATTTATGGTGTTCTTTAATAGTAAATTCTCCCAACCAGTTTTTGAATTGTTCCAACCGTTTTTCCATGAAAATAAGACACAACACAGGCTTTTAAAAACCTTTCAACACTTAAATGTTTAGAATGGTATAAAGAGCCAATTCATTGCTTCGTGACGATTTACATTCACCTAAAATTTAATTCAATTATAATAATATAGTTGGGAGAATTTAGGAATCGATCGGATCAGTTTTTTCCAATTGTTATGATTAAAGGTAAAGACCAGTAATGGTCATGCGATTGCATTGTGAAAGAAACGTTGTGGAATCGATCAGAAAAGGTTGATCATATAGCATCTAGCATCTGCAAGGTTCTGGAATCATCAAAATGATAAGAAATTTGGCCCATTCTTCGTAAAGTTACAAGCACTATACACAGAAAGATGTATATGGGACTACCCTATATCTCTCACACGACCATGAGAGAAACAAATTTACCAAATATATGAATTAGTAGGCGGTTTCCCGGCAAATTTTGTATCATCATGTATTAGTCAAAACATATTCTTTCACATGATTGGTAATGAGAGCTTCCATTTCATTTTTTGAAATTGGAGCGTTACCAATACTGGTCTTTACCTTTAATAATGGTCTGTTTTCATTAAAAAAAATTAAGATTATCTTTACCTGTACATTTAGCATTGAAGTCACTACATTAGCACCATTTCTCTCATCTAAACAATGTTAACAAGTCCCTTAATGGTTTTGTCTCGTGTTTTCTAGTTAAATATGTATAATATTTTGTCCTTTTTGTCTTTTTTGATTTCCTAAACTACGATGTTTATATTGCATTGAACTTTTTAAAAATATCTTTCTTATCACACCATGTCAAATTATCGACGATCTTATTGATCTTATTTTGTATGGGGCCTATTCTTTACAAGCATTGCTTTTTATTAGGTTTCGTTACGTTTAACTATCAAATAAATATTTTCGTATATGTGCGGGGAGCTGTAGGTGCCAGGGGTTCTTGCATATGCTAGGGCATGGGTTCTTAAACTTTTCCTTGACGGTGATTTCCATGAAAGCTATAAGGTCCGAAACAATGGGGGCATTTAGTTTACCTAATCAATTATTTCAAGAATTATAGGTTTGTGATATTATACATGCGTGTCTTTACACGTATCTTAATTTCGAGCATTTAGATAGTCAAAAGTGGAAGTTCTAGTGTAAATGTAGGGTAGATCAGTGAGAAAGGTAGCACTGTTTTCAGGTTATAAGCTGCTTAAACATCGGCACAAATGGAGTGATTACAAGACGAAGGCATTGATAGAAATGTTTAGACAAACTACTCCTAAAATTAACACTAAGGGCACTTATATAAAAATTTGAGGCTTGTGTTTTGGTCTATATCTGATCTAAGTGGAATCGTTACAGTTTAACCCTAAAAAGGCCGGGGTATTTTAGTATTCAATTCAATTCAATTCATTTCAAATAATTCTATTTCCAAAACTCCATCAAAACATGAGCTCTCAGCCGGGGCGGGGGGTACCCCCTTGGAAACTCGGCCATGTAATTACGAACAATTATTAAACTTGGTATATTGATAACTTGATAATTGATATTCGTCGTTTTACTACCATAATCATACATAACCTTTTTCAGGTAGCACTTATGTTTTTAAAGATAAAGATGAGCTGGTCATGTATATTGCATTGGAAAATAAACTGTGTGTAAGCGATTGGGAAAGGTTGATCACGTAGCAGATTTTGAATCAACGAAATGATTAGAAATTGGGCCATGCAGTCTTGCTTAAAGTCAAATGCTCTGATACGGAAATGTGTATATGTGGGACAACACGAACATGTGGCATGAATATGTGGTCCACAACTTCAAGCTAATACTTGTCATAATTATGACGAATATAAATGAAAGCATTTCAAGTGCCTTTACATTGGATATCTTTTGGTATTGAAAAGCAACTATCTATTAAAGTTTTCGTGCTAAAAGCCGGTATCTTCAAATATTGTTGTTTTCGTTGTTGTTGTTGATGTTTTTTGTTTTTGTGTGTGTATGTGTGTGTCTGTTTGTGTGTTTTTGTTGGTGTTGGTTTTTTTTTTTGGGGGGGGGAGGGGGGGGGGCTTCCGATATCCTAAGACAAACAAATAGTACTATCGGACAATCCAACTACTTTTATCACCGACTATGCCTAATTGTAAACGATATCTTTTATGTTAAGTGGGCTCCTTTATTCCAGAATTTTGGCTCTCTGCTGCTAGGTTATGCTTTTAGTTGTTTCAAGGTATTTACAGGGAGTACAGCCTAATGATTTGATTTTGATGATCGGAGTGTACTTGCTGGAGTGTTTTTTAAAATTAAAGTCCGATTCTCTCTATATATATTAACCTATCTTTTGCTATTTCTCTCACTTGCTTTTCCTATCTCCTGTCCTCCCCTCACCCCTCACTCCCCCTCTCTTTCTCTTTCTCTCTCCCGCTATCTCTACCTTTTGCTCTCCCTGTCTCCCATCAGTCTCCTTTCTCTTTTTATCCCTTCTTTTAATCTCTCTTTGTTTCTTTTCATCTCAACTCCCTTGTTTTATTTTTTTTCCTCTTTTCCTCTCTCCCTCTCTCTTCCCTTGTCATGCTTCTGTGTGATCTTTCTCCCATCTCTCCTCTTTCCCCTCCATCTTTCTATGTTAACTATTATTATATAATGATAATCAAAATAATCACATTTATCTATCATGGTATATTCTCCCAGCTCAAAGGTTCGTTGCGGCATGTTTATACACATCTCTTCTCTACCATTCTGGGGCCCGTTTTCCAAAACTTGTTATCTATAACAGCTGCTAAATTTCTATGACAAATTTGCTCCCAGCCAATCAGATGCCATGATTTCAGTAGCTTATAACCGACAGAAGCTTGTAACTTGTTATTGATAACGAATTTTACGAAACAGGGTCCAGGTGCACTCGTGCAAGGTTATATTCTACACCAGGGCCCCGTCTTACAAAGAGTTGATATCAATCGCAACAGTATTTGCGATTGATATCAATCGCAACTATGTACATAAGAGATAGGAGACGGCAAACTTGCGATTGATTGGAGGACTTAAGATTGATTTGGATCAATCGTAACTCTTTGTAAGACGGGGCCCAGGTCTTGTGACGAGATTCCAATATGTTTGACATGTTTGATGTGAAAGTCTTGAAACAAGACTTGTAGATTCTTCTAACCAAAATTTCAGCATTAGGTTTCGTGATTACTTTTTTGGTAGTCCTGTATTCATGGAATTTATGGTGTACAGAAAGGGAATCTTTCCAGTTGGTTATTGGCTACCCTCTTAATCAAAAACCTTTTTTTTCTTCATTTTATTCTGATCTTTGGAGACTAGACATAAACACAACAACAACCAAACTTTAAGATCTATTCGTCTTTGACTGGAATGATGAACATTCGGTTTATTGTTTTGGTTCATGGCGAGTACAAGGGAGTGATAACATTTATTGCGAAACCTGAACAACTTTTTTTTCTTTATTTCCACACCACCAGAAATACAACAGGTAAAACATCACATGACGCTTTAATCGTCAAACCACCAAAGAGGGCGCAGTATGGAAAATACCATAGCGCATTGAGAAAGAATTCCGAGACGAAGCTCCGAATAGTTCCCTCACACATATAATCTCTATATGGGAGGGAATTGTTTCGAGCTCCATGAAATGATTGACCAATCAGGAAAAACTTCCGGTGACGTAACTATCTCTCTCAACGAGCAACGGAAGAGTTGGCAAACTCGGTTCCATGCAGTTAGACACACTATAGCACATGCTGTGATGTTGGGAAAGCACGTTATGCCCGTCGCACACGATGCGTCGTTTCCATGACGTATGGCTGCGTCAGGCACGGTCTTTGACGCACCATGCTAAAAAGAGATCGTACAAAAAGTGAATGCAAAATCAAAAGTGCAGTCATAACTTCGCATTACAGCCGAATACGCTAGTCTAAGATGCCTTTTAAGGCTCTCTAAGAGTAGGCAGTACGGTGATCAAAATGATGCATTGTGGGCAACGGGCACAACACGACAACATGATTAGATCTATGCCATTGTTTGATCTCATTGCATCCGACTTTGTCCAAAAAATGAGATTTGTGTGAAGCAGGCTTTGTTTCTAATTACGGAACACCTACCGGTCGGTTAACTGATAACATGAATCAAGATATAAGCTTTTACTGATAAAATCTGATTTCATTGCACGGTTCTGCACTAATCACATAATATCACGATAAGCAGGAACATTTACGAGAACTAGGTACACAAAATGTTTAACATTTCCCTCTTTAAGTGTTATGGAAATAATTCCCTGTGCCACAATGTATTTCGCATGACAGTCATAGTTATATCATGAGTTTTCTAGATTATTTGAATGTATCCAGGGCAAAATTAATCTATTATATGCCTACATGATTGTGTTAAAAGGGACGGGAAGTGCATTATTTCCAGCAAGTCTTTCGTGCTGCAGAAAGCCATCATTCTGTTAATTGATGTATGTTTTTGTGTCGATTGGCATGCGTGGCAAACGAGCTACTGTGCCAATTGGCACTCGTGGCACAATGAAGGTTAATAATATATTACTCCCAGAACCATGACGAACTGTGGTGAGAAATCATCCGTTCATAGAACCGTCTTAAGTAGGCCTACACATGAATTAAGTTTGCCGAGTCGTCTCATTGGAGTGCGTATTTATAATGATACATGCCTGTAAATTAGCTGTAATTTTATACTTAAGACAGTTTGGTGAAGCAATGACTTTAAAGGCCGGTTCAGATTATGACGCGGTGTCGGTGGTGATTTTATTTTCTTGGGGATATACATTAAGATGCTTGCCTTTCTCCAACCATGCGGCAAAAATAATAAGTGTCCATATATCTAAAAACGATTCTCTTTAGTTTCTTTGGATGAATTTATATGCACGATGCCACATAACAAATTAACAACTATATGTGTGTAAAACTATCTTTGAAGCCTACTTGCGATTTAATCAAAATTTCTCTACAGACTGCTGATAGTAAAAACGAAAGCCGAAAATGTTTGTACTTTTTCAGATTGATATGACACTGACATTTATTAAACACAAAGCAAATTGACTGAAATTAATCATTAACATTTATTAGTATTGAAGAAGAAAAAAAAAACGATTTTCACGTTCATTCCATTCTGCACGATAATATCTTGGATTACCACAAGAAAAATGAAAATTGTGTTTTTCTTTCCCAGCGAAGCACAGCAATGTTTTAAAAATCATAGATCTTTTATAGTGTCGTTTTCTTACTTATTGCATTATAGTTTTGTTTAGCCAATGCAGATAATGTATATATGGTTGTTTCAAATGCCTAAGTATGCATTTTCTTTTACATGTTTCTCTTCCAATCAAAACGCGAACACTGACTGCAAATGAACTTGATTCTATATGTGATGAATACAATTTGTTTAAATCGGAAATCACTTTATAAGCGGAAGCTGCATTAACATGCTGCAAATACATGTATATTGAGTAAAAATGTCCGAAACTTTGAACTTATGACACAATAACTATAACATTACACCACGCATGAACAGTGGATTACGCAATCTAAAAAATCTATTGAATTGATGATGAGATCGAAATCTACATAATTAATAAGCGAACACCTGCCCTTTTTCGTTGCAACGAGCCAACAATTTTACTGATCGAACAAACAGGATTGATTCGTATAATGATTGCACGATTCGATATCAATGATAAAAATACAAGAATGATATGACTTTGATAAATCTTTATAAATATAATAAGAATAATTCTAAGACAGACATAGATCGCCAGTCTACAACTATATATACATATTTTAAAGGAGTGAGACAAAAAAATAATGAAACTTGACTATGAAATACGGGGCTTTCCACACAAGCGCGCGTGGATCCGAAATCGTCAACAGGTGTTGTGTACGCGGCGTTTCTACGAATACGCACAATTGCTGCGCGAGAGTGGTGCACGACCAAAGTGTGCGCGTCTTGCACAGTGGTGGGTTTCGATGTAAGAAATGAGAACCACTCTGGATTTTGGATACGGCCAGTTTCCTGCGGCGATCGTGTGAGCAGCCCATGTCTGGGATGTGTTCTAATCACTAAGCAGATAATCCAACACACAACGGTCACTACACAGGGAGAGTGTGACGTCTGGCGCTGTCCTGTCGCTGGTGGCAGCCAACCAGAAGTACTTCGCTCGTTGCATGCATTCCGGATCACCGTCACACATTGTCAGCAGCTCGGCTTTGTAAATTTCGTCACACAGTTTTGTTGGAATTTCATAAGATGCACTCTGTAGGGAAAGAAAAGGATATTATGAGCGATCAAGTCTGAATTCATATTTTTCATGCAAAAGCGCGCATGAATATATGCCTAAGTGATTTAATTATCGTTAAAAAAACAGTCAGAATACAAACCATAATCATTATAAAAATGTTTTCTGTTGTTGGTTAGGTAAAGTAATGGACCTACCGGAGCTTCTTCACTTTCTTAGTTTAAGGATTCAAGCAGTAAAATTATTGAATCGCTCGATATCAAGTTTTGGTTTGCTAACCCCCATGTTATAACCTGTTTTACAAAATCGAAATAACCTCCAATAAATTTGTCTATATTAATTAACTCTCTACTTTGCACATTTCATTTAGAAAGAATGTATTTTTAAAGCAGATCTTCGGGTTATATAGTTCTTTTTTCTTCTTTCCTGGCGCCCATGTGACTCTCCTCAAATCTTACTGTTGTTTCGTATGAAGTGTTTTCTGACTTTGTCTTTGCAGAATAAATAATAATACTTTTTTAAATGAAGGATAAAGCATAATATATTGCTTGTGGCTGTATTTGGCTGACCGAATAGAATATTCCATTACACCGAGTGTCCAATATTCGAACGGTTTGAATAAGATTAGAGACCTATTTGGCGGTGTGACAGAGATAATTTTTAGCCAAGAACCAACAACGTCGACAAAACTTACACAGGTGTAGCAAATTTGATGTCTGTTGCAGGGGCGGCTAAACGCTTGCTGGTAGCCGTCGGCACCCAGTCCTCTGAAACCTTCAATGACGCTGCAATCATCCACTAGGTAGTTAAGAATAGGGCATACTTTTGCTTCGGCGGCTGGTGAAAAAGACAAGTCGATGTAATATGGTGGTTTAGTTAAGAATACATTAACAATAATATTCGATTTGAACATTTCTTGAAAGCCCTCTCTACCTGAATACATCAGTTGATATTTTAGAGTCCATCCAATACAGCTCAGGCAAGGAATAGAGCCAGGATTCTGTATAACAGGGGGGGGGGGGCAAATCCCGGAAAAGTCAGACAGACAAGCAAAACAGTTTCCACGTTTGCAATGACCTTTTGGAGCCTCTAAAAGTTTAAACCGTCGTAAACCCACTATAAGGTGGCGGGGCATTTTTTTGCGTAAGTAAATTTTACAAGATTGGTTTTGTAAAGGGGCACTGGCTCAGTTGTGCCCCAACCCTTATTAAATTGGCCACTGATGTACACTGTGAGGAAATCTGGTATTCATGTGTGTTATTCTTCCCCTCACATTTCTTTACTTGATGATCACAAGCGGTAGACTCTCGCCCTCATTAGTAATGTTATAGAGTTATAATTTAGTTATTAAGGGTAATCCAACCCTAGTCATAAGAATAAAAGCAGAAAAATCAGAGAAACGAAATGGTGAAAGTTTGAAATATGAGATTAATACAGCTATGCGAATCTCAAATTCGAAAATTTGAGATTTGATTGTGGTGTAGTATTAAACGTACAACTCTCTCGTTTGTCGTGTAAAAATATATCACTAATTTCATGTATTTCTCCAAAGTGCCATCACCTTCGGGGAATCCTTATATATGGCCTTTAAAGGCTTATGTACTAACACTAACGCTTATGTCGCAAACATTTTCGAGAAATCAACTCGAGGTCAATTTCAATACCTTACTGTACATCCCATAGTAATCATGTTCGGATGACGTAATACGTCACTGTAATGTTCACACACTTTATAGGTGATTTACGAGGAGCCCATTGATTTTTTTTCGAAAGCCTGTGCAATCGTGGTATAAATCTATGGAATAGAATACCGAAGTGAGTGTGACGTCATATTAGTCAAATGTTGTCATAAACAATGGCTTGGTGATAACACCAGCGCCAAATATTAAAATCGCCCTGCTCCAGTTCGTTGCTTGAATGATGTCGCGGTGAACCTCATGCGAGGGCTCTTTCGTTTGGAGCCAGTATTCTGGACGACGAGCAAATATGACGTAAGCACTTTGGTACTCTATTAGTTCACGTTGAACTACACGGTGAAAGTTTCAGACCAGCGTATACGGGCATCAAGCCTACAGAATATTTATTTTCTTATCACCTCACTTTAGGCTAAATGGTTAGATATAGGATTAGGACTTACATGGAACGATTTCCTTGATGGCGTTGATGAGCTCCTCATCACTCAGCAGATCTTCGTTCAGCTCCGTGATCGACGATGACGACGTATCGACGTCCTGATCGACGAAACTACTTGGCCCGTCTTCCATGATCTCGTCGATGACTTCGTCAGGTATCGAGCTCGATTCGTCCGTGATTGGTCGCTCGTTGAAGTATCCATCGGAACTTTCAGCTTCCTCGTCATCATCGTCATTATCATCGCCCTCGTCGATTTCCTCCTCCTCGATCTCTTTCATGATTTTTGATGAAAGTTCGTCGACCTGGTCCCGAATCTCCACCATCAGATTATCCAACAGATTGTCTATATTTCAATTAGTAACAAAATGGTGAAAATAATGATTATGATAACTGTTTCATTGAAATTTATTTACCAATTACAACGTAACCGACCAAAGTGCTGACAGCCTTCCAGCCAGCCGCCCTACTAATCCAATCACATTGACCTTCGTTCTCTAGCTACTTAACACCTAGATGACGAGGAGCAGAATGTAGATTTTTTTTAAATGCCTTACTCAAGGACGTATGTGCCATGCCGGGATCGAACCCTCGACCTTTTCATTCCCAGTCGAGTGATTAGACCACTCGACCACGACATCAAATTTGAATTAAGAGAAGATCAGAATTATCCCGATTGCTTCACCAGAATAAAGTAAATTTTGACGTTATATATCAAACCGTTGTAAATTTGGATATCTCTGATGTATATGTTATAAATTTCCGGATTTATTTTGATGAAAGAGCAGATGATAAGAATCTACTATAATGCGTATTCTATTCATTTTTGACGAAATCTTTGAAGTTTGAACATTTCTACGGTACGATACTTGACACTGATCATATTCTCGGGTTATTCTATTATCATAATTAATTCCTATCGTTGCGTAATGTCATGATGAATAGAAAATTTCAACTCACAGAAAAAATTATTATCATTTATTTTTACAAACCTTCATCATCAGTGGTTGATTCCTCGTCATCAGAATCCCCTGCTTCCATAATGGATGATTCCATGGACGTATCTGGTTCAGCGTCCTCGGTCCCGATCATAGACTCTACCAATTTCTTTCTTAGGGTATCTTGTACTATTCTGTAGATGATGTCTTTGAGTGTTTCTTCTTTTTCTTCTTCCGTTAATGGTCCTACCAACAAAAATCAGACGTACATGTTAGTAACAACCCAGATTTACGTATTAATGTACAGTTAACAACTAGATTATTCACACCCCTTGTATATTTGACATGTTTTGTTTTTGTTTCTTATAACTTAAGAATGTAAGGTGGTCAAGTTGAATAAAGGCCTTTATTGGATGCGTTTAGATAAATCAGAACAAATATATTTTTCACACACTCAATTTAATTTAGACAAAAGTTGGTAAGAATCTGGATAATTATGTTGTTAACTGCATATCATATAAATGCATAATTTAAGACAAAATGTGCGGTCAGAAACCCTTGACAGTCGTAACATGGAGTACTCGAGACACACCAACGAGACCGACACCGAACCGACAATAGAACGAACAAACAATTATATTGCCCATTTTGGCCAAGATTTTGTGGTTATGGGATCGGGTTTAAGTCGGTTACGCGGTGTGACTGAAGTATTCGAGAGAATCTTAGGTTTAACACTATGTAGCCTGTACCAGTATGGTAACTGCTTTTGAACCAACCAGAGACTGAAAAAATTGACCAGGCTCATGACTAATGACTTCGTGGTTGTATGTCAGATAGAGTTAGTGGCTGCATAATGCCTAGGGGCTGCATAATTCTTTATCTGCAATATTTTTTAAGAGGTATATCCTTTTTTAGCACTGGATGATGTATACGAGATTCAACCGACCTGCTACGCTGAACTCAGATGCCTCGTCGCCTTGTAGGAGACTAGTCAGATCTGACGTATCATCAAAGTCGGGCAGTGATTCGCTGCTTTCTGCATCCTCCTCCTCCGCGTAGCCTTCTTTCAGGATCCCCTCCGCTTCGGCCAACGCCTCGAGCCCCGCCTCGCTCACGAAAAAGTCATCGGCTTCGATTTCAATGTCGGAGCTCTGGGAGTCCTCGTCGAAGGTTTCTTTGGAGGCCGACGATGCGCTGAAGATCGGCAGCTCAAGCTCTTGGGGTTCGTAGACTGCGGCTTCGCCTTCTGACGATCCCACGGAACTACTCGAATCAAAGATGGCGGCTGTATGGAGAAAAAAGCAATGAAAGTACAACATGAAAGACTGAGAAAGATTCATTTCAGGTAACGATTTAGTTTCTCGTAAGAGATTGATCGATGGTTTGGGCTGAAAGTCATTTGTCAACCTGACAGAAGAACGGTTTAATTTACGAGTGCGAATGAAACAAAACCCACCTAACCTTATCATCCTGCAAACATCATTTATCTACGTTAATTTCTCTCTATGATTATGGTATTAGAGCTCCATACTAGTCAGTGTCTATGTTTATTGCATCATAAATCGCTGATACCGAATTTGGTCGAATTACCAATTATTGTGTGCACTGGTCTATCAGGCAGCGAACCAGGTGTCCCACCGTATAATACTCGAGCTATTAACAGCGTTTGAAAACTGTGTTTAATACAAACACTGATTCTGGCCTCAGGACTGAGCTAGTCAAGTAGTGCACACAATATTATACATGCTAACGGCATCCAATTTGATATGTCATTGTCTTCTTTACTATAATCATTTACCAACGGCATACATAATTAATTGGCATGCTTCAATAAAGGGGCAGTGATTCATCACACAGAGAGAGAGAGAGAGAGAGAGGGGGGGGGGGAGAAAAAATACGATCGAGTATTTCAGTTCAGATTCATGATTAGCACATTAACAAAAGAGGTGTCAAGAGGGCTTCTAATGAAAAGTCAATTAATTGCCAACGTAATCAAGCTCGTATAAATAGAGATACCACGCATTTGTGTTCAATTAAGGCCGCAGTGAATAATTATTTTCTGATCGGGTAAGGAAAGCGTACTTTTTATTGATCTGCAGTACGGAGAGATTACCAAGACTAATAAATAAATAAATAAATTACCATTTTAATTTATGATGCCATTATAATGAGGTCGTAAAGTATCCCCACATCTAATCATCTCGTTAGACCAATTTACAAAGCAAACGTTTATATTCATCGCTCTTAGGAGAATGCTTTAGATGAGGAAAGGAAACATATTTATCACGCGACAGCTGATTTTTTTTTAGTACTTTCCGGATGCTATTAATTCCCTACTTAATGACATATTTTTGCAGCAGTATACCATGATTATCATTGTCAAGGTTGTTAAAGTTGCTTAACGTAAAGGGAAACTGCATGTTCATCTTAAAAAATGGAAACCCATAGTGTAGTTTAAAAGGTCGTACTCATTTTCATCTGCCTTCATCCACTTATGTTCACATTTACGATTCTGACGTGTTGTACTATTATAATATGGAAGTTATCAGTTTGTAAAACGACTATGAATATATTTTTGTTATTTCCTTGTTGACATGAAGATGCAATCAAAGTTTTAAATATAACAAAAGATTCTTAGAGCCTTGTTATTCTTCTACAAGACATCAGTATATTTTACCCTATTATTATCTTTAAAAAAGAAAGCTACCATGGAAGATGACAACTAGACCTAGTGGGTTCTGACCAACAGATTATTGGGCTTATTGAAGATTACATGATTTAATTTTCAATCATTTGATTAAACAAAATGGTGTTATTGATTTTATGATATAATTATTATGTTCTAAACGAATGAGCCGAAATTATTCGTCTCCTAGTGCCCAATTGTGTAGACCCTAGCCGACCGTCTTCTGCTTTGAGGGGCTTATAAAGTTCAGATCTGTTTCCGATTAATCGATCTACATTTAAGGTGTTTATTCCCTTTATCCTGCCTTGTCTCGCATTCTAGAAGTAAAGGCAACACTTGATATCATATCCTTTTGATTGAAAAAGGGAAATTTCAAAGGGGCAGTAGATAAACCAGCCGCTTTTCGTGAATGGTTGCTCTGATCGAAACACCTGCGTTTCGTACAGAGTTGGCTCATGTCTTGTCAGGATTATTCTCATCGTTTTTTTTTTCTTCACAATTACCAATATGTCCAATGTTTGCTGAAATAACATACGAGATTCAAATTTCAAAAAGGTAACACATAGGTATATGTTTCAATTGGATTTTACTCCTTTTAAAAGTACATGCCCTAGGCTATTCATTAATATGCAGAAAAGGGGTAACGTCATACCAAGATCATCAAAACCCTCTTCCTCATCTTCTTGCTCCTCCATCAGTTTGGCGATGTTCTCTTTCTCATCCTGCTCGAGCAGTTTCTCCGCCATCACGTCCCCAAGAATCTTGTTAAAGAGCTCTCTCTGCCGTTGCTTCTCATACTCCTTATACTCGTCCAAGATCGCCTCGGCAAACGCCACCTCGTTCGTCTCCAGATCTTCAGGCCGTGGATCGTACAGGTCCTCGAGGTCGATCTCGTCCATATTCCCGGCGTCGTCGTCCCACTTCTGGTACGGGACGCCGTTGCCGCCTTCCAGTGACATCGGGATTCCGTTGCCGTACCTCGGGTACTGGCCGAAATCGTCGGTCTCTTCGACGCCACCGTACACATCCGGAAGATTGCCGCTAGGTTCCCTGGATTTGGCCTGTTCGTATTGCTCTAGGAATTCCAAGGCATGCAGCAGGTCTGAGTCGGACTCGAGTGCAGAAGGGGGTTGGTTGGGGCTGTACTGTCTGGGAGGCGGGAGTCTGTGACCTCTGAAAGCTTCGACGGGACAGGACGAGAGCGCAAACGCAGCTAGAAGGATCGGTAGGAAGATGAGACGGTTTAAGTAGCGCATCAGTTCCATCTTGCCGAAGGTTATGTACTCAGTTCTGGAAGAAACAAAGAAAAAAACGAAATTATAATGATTTCCCAAAAATCTTCTACAATGAAGAACAAAATCCACATGATCGAAACAATACAAATGTACTGAATGATCACAGGACGAGAGCGCAAACGCACTTTTGGTAGGGACAGAAGATCGTTTAGGGAGTGCATCAGATCCATCAAATCCAAGATGCTGAAGGTTATCTGCTGAGCTCTCAGTGGAGGGAAAGGGGGAGCCGTAAAGTAAATTATTTGCAATAGTGTTCTACAATAACAAAACAAAAATTTAAAAATTCACACGATTTAAATGTCGGCGATTTATTGAAGTATTTATCCCGTTGGTAGGAAAAGAAGACGGTTCAAGGAACGCAATAGTTCCTTGATGTCCAAGTTCATGTGGTGAGATCTGAAAGAAAACATGCAGAAAGAGACATATAAAGTAGACTTATCTTCGTAGATCTTGTAGGGCCTCTACAATGAAATAGAAAATAACCACCAAGGAATGTTCGCATGGCCTTATAGAAGAGTTTAGTTCTTATTGACTGTGTTTGAAGACATTGGCGTGAAGACAATGTGATGGAATATAATTTACGAAATAACGATGTCAATTTTGCACGGAAGAGGAAACAGGTACTTCTTTACTTCTTCCAATGAAAAAGGAAGCATTAGCCTATCGACTCTATGAAAAATAACACATGGGCTGGTTAGTCATAAAATCTTTCCTACCTTCCAAATCTCTCTACCCGCTTCTTTTTTTCACAGCTCTTTATCTCTGTCTTTAAGTTATCTTTCTAGATTTTAAGTCTGAAGTGGAATGTAATTCCTCTATCCATTACTGCTTCATAATATTAAAGTTGCGGATTACGTGAGATGTAACTCGTTCATGACACCCCGATATATAAAGTGATTTACCTACAAGAACGGTTACAAGGGTGACGTCATAAACATATATCTTTCACATGCGCATGATAATGGGTGCTAACGATCAAATATGAAAAGGTCTATCGTGTTCTCATTCCTGACAAAAGTAACTACTGTTTTTGTTTTACTAATAGAACAATTTTCACGACGCTTCACGTGCATTCAATAGATTCAGAATTTGATCAACCCAATGTTCGCGGTTGTCTTCACAAGACAGTGAAAGTATTACAAACCTTCCGAATATACCTTTATGTCGAAATGATATTAAAGTGATAACGAGCAAATATGAACAACAGAGAAAGTGTCTATCGTGTACTCACTCCTGTGAAATTGATTACTTTTTAACAGATAGAACAAATTCAATACCGTATATTCAGTAGATGTAAATGTTGATCCACTCAGTATGCGCGGTTGTATTCACAAGAGTGACGTTAAAAGAGCGTACCATCACATTGGAAAAACACAGTGATGGAATCCGCATATGAATGACTGGGAAGATGTTCGCGGTGTACTCACTTCTTTAAACAGTGATTAGTATTAAACCGAGAAAACAAGTTCCACAACGCTTTATGTGTAGAGTCAAGACTATAAACGTTAATCACCTCCGCATGCGCGATTGTATTCACAAGACTGAGTTTGTTAAGAACATACATTTACATGTAATGATGTATATGATGAGTGATGATACTACCATCCCGATCTTAATGGAGAAAAAAAATATCCACCTTGTACACAGCCATGTGAAAATCGATCACTTTTTAACTGACACGCTTTATTGAATAACACGATGAATGGCTTGTAGCTGTCTTGTTTGATGACTGTACAACATGAATAGCAGCGTGCCGTCATGTCAGCGACCGGCGGTCTTGTTCTTTACGGATGCTCTCATTGGCTGATGCGCACAGGGTCACGTGACCTACGCCAATTACGCCGCGAGCGCCGAGACAATGTAATGACGAATGCTTAAAAATAGTGGCCAAGCTATGGACCTTCTGGCAAGATTGTGGTGTTGTTTGTTTTTTCATCATCTACGGGGTTGTTATTAAAGTTTACGTTTCCATTGACTTGTGACCCCCCCCCCCCCCACCACGACATAATAAATGAATAATAATAATAACAATTTTTTTTTTTAATGAAAGAAGATTGATAGTTCTTTTAAGATATCCTATGCAGGAAAAGTAAGGCTTTACCCTTTCAAAATTTTACATTTCGGGATTTTAACCATTTGCTCTTCTGATTTCCCAGAAAAATCATCGTCGTGTGAAAGATATTAGGTACATGATGAAGCTCAATCAGTGCTTATTCAGAGTGTTACGTAACCATTAAAGGGAAACGTGACTTCCGGAAGCGTTCAATGGAATAATTGGGACAAATTGATTGAAGACAAGTATTCGTGAAGAGGAGGAGGGACTAAAGAAATTCTTAATTTCCTGGTTTGTGTTTGTTTGTTGTTGTTGTTGTTGTTGTTGTCGTTGTTATTGTTGTGTGTGTTGTTGTTGTTTTTTTTTTGGGGGGGGGAGGGGATCCTCTTCTATTTTTGTGTGCATCAAATCCACTCCACTCCTCTGCTAAAAGAGTCAAATAAATTGTAATACATTGGGAAGCCATTCACAGGTAAGCATTGCTAAGGAAGGTCAAATCAAATATTTAATTAAATCCGCCCTCGTTGATCCTCGAAGAATCCATCCAAATATGACCAAACTGTTTGGATGGTCAGAGAACATTGAAATTGGTTGGTTCTATATTAGCTCCCACACATTAACTTCCTCCTTTAGTTGCTGCCATTTTGTATGGGTAATTGTCGCTATGATAATGAATTACTTTTTTTAAAGCACCTTTTTCCTACTTTGACTAATTGCCTCTAAAATGGTACAAAATTCTTTTAAAGGCACACTGTCCTACTTGTAGCTACTTGCTCCCTCTATATAGAAAACTTCCCGAATCGGTGCCTGTTGGTCCCCCATGATCCTCTTTTTCTTATGTTAAATGAGAGCTGAGTTAATGAGATAGCCACCTGTCACAATGACCTCGCTGGCTCGCTGTGTGGTCTAATCCCTTCTAGCTGCAGTAGTAACGCCTACCTTTAAGGTATCCTCTCCGTGAGCTTAGTATCATAACTTATACAGTTGACATTAGAGAGAAAATAGCAAATACTTATATCATGCCTAATATTCTATGGGCTGTGCAGCAATGGCGATTTTTGTTAGGGACGGAAATGTTATCAAAATCATATTCACTGGGAAGCTAAGTGCATGTTGTGTACATATGGTTACGTTGTCAAAATGGAGTCTGCTAGCTCGATTCTAATTTTGATATTTGTTTTTGTTTTGTTGTTTGTTTTTTATCTTGCATTGCTTATTACTCAGATGTAATACAATTTCTACCAAACCATTTTGCAGAAAATATTTTTCTTTATTTCCTTCAATGTCAGTTTCGTTTGAATATGTGAGAATTCATTTCAGCGTTACCAAAACTGAGTTCTACTCTGTAAATAAAGACATTTGTTGTCAACAGTTATATTATTAAACATTATATATACTATTATGCCCCATGCAAGGCTAAAGGACGATCCCAATCAGTCAAGAGCTCAAACACACTTAGATGGATTTTAATATTATATTTCTTTGCATCCTTTCCGTACGGCAATCAATACCTTTAACTTCTCTTAACATTTTATAAAGGAGAGCCCTTTTCGTTTAACCCGTCCTCTTGAAAATCTTTAATAAGCCGATGATGCAAAGACGGAAAGAAGCCGAATATTGAGGAAGGTACTTTGTGCCTTCGGGTAATTTTCTAACCCCTAAACAGAAACAGGGTCAATACATATTCAAGGACCATCCAGATTTTTTCCCGATTATCCCTCCAGTCCCGATATTAAGAGCAAAATAGAAATATGACTCCATCTTTATTTACCAAAACAAGTAACATATTTGCATACCGTTTACAAGATTCTGTTACAAAATACATGACCCCGAAATGTTACTCATATTAAAAAAGTATGCCTTTAACTATTTCTTATTCCCTTCATCCTTCTCTGTCTCTGTCTCTCTCGCCGACTCTATCTCTCTCTCTCTCTCTCTCCCTCTCTCCTTTTCTAGCAATCTATCTCTCCCTCTATCTTTCCCTCTTTCTCACCCTTCTCTCTCTCTCTCGCTCTCTCTGTACTCTCCATCTCTCTTCTCTCCTTCTCTCTCTCCCCTATTTCCCTCTACCCTCTCTCTCTTTCTCTCTCTTTCTCTCTCTCTCTCTCTCTCTCTCGCTCTCTCTCACCCCTGTATTTTCCCCTGTCTCTTCTTCCCTTTGTTACTCCCCGCCTATTCTCTATACATCTCTACCATTCTCCCCTACCACTGGAAGTCGCATAGGTCGTGTGGTTCCCAATGTGCCCACCATGTCAATGTAAAGTGAAGGAATCCTCTATAATAGATGCCGATCTGTCAACGATCAATAATTGATTAGACTTGTCTGCAGGATCATGGCTCAATTGCCACAGTCACGTGCCACCAGGGCGATACACCGGTGGGGTGGATACGAGGGGGGGGGGGGGGGGATGAGCACCCCTACCTATAATTTGTTGAAGGCGCATCTCTCATATTCTGCTCGTATGCAAATCTACCATTACTAAATACTCAACACGACAACGCACATTCAAATACGTTAGGCTCGAATGAGGTGGACGCCCCCTTTGCTTTGGAATACCGGATCCGCCATTGTGCACCCTACATAAATTCCTATGTACATTTTTTTTTTAAATCATCCGCCGATGCATGCAGTTTTCAATATGCTTCATCACCATTCATTGGATCCCAGTTCAGAATAAAACTAACAGTATAATTATGAAAATGTTTTTACACAAACTTTAATACATGCCCCATGATATGATTCGTTATCTGGTTAAGATATGAACACATTACAAAGTCTATTGCTTTGGGGAAGCTAAGATTGACTTAATACATATTACTGTCAATAACCTATGTGACCATTAAAGAGCGTTCAAATTGTGATGCTGTGTTTCGCCGCAAAAAAGCAACAACCGCCTCGATGTTTGTTATGTGCACATGAATGGTAACTGCACGCAACAATTATTGAAGGTCCTACGCTTACAAGCACTTTGCTCTGTGTTTTAAGATAGGAAAATAATTCTTCCCAATGAAAATAAATATAGCGCATACAACCATTATCGAAAGACAATAAACATTATTGATAATTGAAGATCCAAAACCATTTTTCCAATATTTTGTACGAATAAAATTATTTTAGACGTTTTGTTTATAAAACGAAAAACTAGAACATTATATAAACAGCATTCCTATTTACTTATTAAACGTGTTAAAACTCCCAATTGATGAACATAATTATGTCAATAACACGTGTAATACCCTAACTTGGCTGCTACTAAGAGTTCATTTCAATGAGGTCTTGAGGTAAAAGGTAGGTTCAAATAAAGTCATTATTTGAAATCAAAAGAAATATGTCTAGATTCGAGTAGGAGGTATAATTCACTTTGTAATTGGTTTTAAAAAGGAAGCTTGAAGCTTTAAGATGAAGTTGAGTTCTGGTCATGCGTTCAGCAAAGATTGATCATCTAGCATATAAGTATTGGTGTCTACTGCAAGGTTCTGGAATCATCAAAATAATAATAAATTTGTCCCAGTCATGGTGAAGTTACAACCACTGTACACAGAAAGATGTATATGGGACTACACGAACATATGGCATAAGAATCCGTCCCAATTGTAATTATTATTATTGTTATTTATTAGGCCAATCATAAAAGCATAATACAAATACATTTTGACAGATCATGCAATACATAAACAATATGGGACAGGGCTCACAAAAATGAAATTCAACACTATTACCCGGAGGCATGTGGGCCCTCACATGTAATGATGTTACATGCCATATTTAGAATATAAAGGCATTTGAATAGCCATGCTTTTCAGGGAACATGTTTTATCTGATGTTCTTCCACACTTGCATAATACAATTATAACACTCACAAATGATTTTGTACCTCTTCCCAGAACTCAACCTTATCTTTATTTGGAAGGCGTCAGGAATAGATGAAACCCTATGTAAAAAAATCATTTGGGTCACTCAAAGTCTTCAACGACATTTACTCTAGGTTTTCTTTTGTGCAATGTGAGCATATTAAAATGCTTGTTCAGAGTAGACCGTCGTAAAAAAAAAAGAAGAAGTGTATTAAAATGAATGACAACTGCGAACTTTTGTTCGCAGTTGATTACTTTTGTAAACATTGTATTCATTGTATTTGTTATTGTTCGAAATTTTGTACTTTGACTTTGAATTTGTATATTTTTGAACGCAGAAATAAAATCAATCAAACAAACAAACAAACTTCGCGCAACAAAGGAATTACTCGTTTTCAATGCGGTGGTCACATCCCGCCGTACTTGCAAGTGCGTGCTGTCTACGTGCAAAAACGTGGGCAAAATGTGGGTATCCGTACGTGATGAGTACCGCCTCCGTACAGATTTGGGAGCACGCAGACACACCGTAGCACTTTTAGTGCACGAGGAACTTTCGCTGCGTTCGGGCTACATATGGAAACGTTTGCTTGTATTTGTCTCATAAAAGAAGTTGCCACAAACTGACTCCCACACGGTGTTGAGTGCTCAGGGGTCACAGGCCACTGGCTTCATCGGGCAGGTAGTTCCATTATGTGAATGGGTAAATTAACTATTACAAAATGAGGTGACATTACATTGTACAATATGGACACACATTGTTTTTTTTATTGTGCAGAACATACTCTTTTATTGACTAACTTATTGCATGAAACTATAAAAACCAAAATGCATTTTGAATTCTAACAATTGGAGTACAAAGAATGATAACAGGTGAATGAAATGCATAAACACCACAAACACCTGAGGAGGAAGCATTCATAAATTTGAATACATATAGTTGATAAACGACTCCGATGAAACTATAAAACCAAAATGAAATTTGCGTTCTGGCAATTGGAGTACAAAGAATGATAGCAGGTAAATGAAATGCTTCAACAGCAACACAAACACCTGGGAAGCTAGGAAGCATCCATAAATTTGAATAAGTTAGTTGATAAACGACTCCGCATGTGGACGTTTGTTGGAGCAGAAAGCAGTGGATTCTTAACAACACGAATTCATTTAACAGAATGTCGGAACGAAAATTAAATTTGGCGAGGTTGGAAAATGCATCTTTCTACCCTGCGACTTAATGGTACGATCCAGTAAATTAAAACAGTAAAATGGCTCTTATTTTAAAATTACTCATAAAATAAATCCCAAAACTTCAGTGATATCAGAAAAAAATATGTTATATCTTACTAATAATTAAAAAAGATGTATAAACATTGTGAAAGTGTCGCATTTTACGATAAAAGACACCAATTTAGCGATGACGTCATTAGTGCGCTTGCATCAGGGAATTCGAGGTCAAAAGGTCATTTCAGACGCTGATAAGTTATTGGTCGAGCCTTTTTGTTTCTTTTATTCCGACAAAATTATACAATTAATCAAAACAAGTTTAATACCAGAAGAAAGCTAACGATTAGTATTTTCATTAACCGCTTGCCCCAAAGTCGCCTGACCACAGTGAAACGAGTGAGAGCTGGCGAGAGCGGCCAAGGTGTGATTGAAACTCGCTATTTGCTCTTCTCCAACGCAAAAAGAGACGACATTGTGCTGGATAAATCTATTTTTTCCGACAAAAGTACAGACAATTTGCATATGGTCTTTTTATATTATACTTTATGAAATGTTACCCGAGTGACTTCCGGGCGCCCCAATGCTGGAAAGAAACGCACATTTTAGAAAACTTCACTTTTTCATGGAAAAAATGCTTATTTGTTCTATGCACGCAAGTCAGATTGAGCGGATGATACAACGTTTCCATATGCGATTTACCCCAGTGCGTGTGACGTGCGTGCCCGGTACTGCCAACGAGCGCACAGCGCACTGACTCCGTGCGTATTTTAAAGGCGTACGTGATAAGTGCGTGGTCCGTGCTTACTCGCCACTTCCCCAATACAGCTATCCAATGAGCACGCAGAACTCACGTGGACCGTACCGAGTAAGCACTTACAACGTACGTTGTTCGCACTGATTTATGCAGTATATAGTCTCTTCGGTGGAATGGGCGTCATCTTGAGGCAGCAACAGGTGGGACTTCTGGAGAACATCAGAATGTCGTCCTATATAAACACCGAGTTCATCGCACGTGCACGCACTTACAACATGCGAGTGAGTAAGGACACCGTACGTGAGCAGCACTTGTAAGTACGGCCTCCATACGATAACGTGGCAACCGCACGGAGACCGTACGTTGTAAGCACGTACAACGCACTTACCACGTGCGCAACGTACGATGCACGCAACCGTTCACGGCCAGGCGTGGCGTGCGGGCCACGTACTTACACAGTGCGTGTGACGCGCGTTGCCGGTACTCCCTCTCTGCCTTTGCCACTCCCTCCCTACGTTTTCAGAAAAACGTGGCGGCCGTGGCCTCCCAAAAAACCGTACAGACTAAAAACACGCACGGTGGGATGTGACCAACGCTTTAGCTATATCTGGTACAAAATAAAGAAAAGCAAAGCGGATTACACTTTACGCCGCCATCATGATTGCAAAATTGAAATCCACCATCAACAGTGAACATATATTTCAACTCCTACCTATTCTTGATGATAAGAAATTACCTCAAGCACTGCCATACAAAATAATTATAGTCAAAAATGAAAATTGAAAAAAGACATATAATAAATCTGATAATTGTTATTTTAGGGCAAATGTTCTTCAATACGTGTAATGATGTCTTGTGGCAAACTGGACACATCTCCGCACGAACTGATCCTCGGTCTCCAAGCTCCCTAAATACAGAGCATCGTTTCGAAAAACCGTCCAAAGTACGGGTTGTGGGCGAATTTGTACGGTTTCGTGTGACGGTGCCCTGCAGATCTGTAACAAGATGAATAGGTCACGTGATGAATTTGCTCAAATGACAGATCGATACTGCGTCGGTATCGACCTGTGATTTAGTGATCACGTGACCTCGTTTTGGTAATCACGTGACCTCTTTTTGATTTAATCGAAATAGGCCTGTATTTATATTTAGCTTTCGAATCTGTCACTGAGAACGAATGAAGGTTGCATGGCATGAAATGACGCACTAAATAGCATTTCGAATGTGTGAAAATGTGGTGACGTCGTTGCAATAAGTGCCCTCTTTCTTTGTATCCTAGATTACATTAAGTTACAAACACATACTTATACGCACAATTACTATTTTTTTGTCTGTCTGTCTCTCTCTCTCTCTCTTTCTCTCTCTCTCTCTCTCTCTCTCCCCTTTGATATATATATTTATATCTTTCTCTGTCTGTCTCTCTCTTTGTCTCTCTCTTTGTCTCTCTCTCTCTCTCCCCTTTGATATATATATTTATATCTTTCTCTGTCTGTCTCTTCCCCTGTTTCTCTCTTTGTCTCTATCTCTCACTCTATTTGTTTCTTTCTCTCTATATTCTCCTTCTTTTTCCAACTTTTCCATCACTCCCTCTTTCTATCTATCTTCCTTCAATCCTCACTCAAGCCCGCCATAGCCTATTTCCATTTCTCCTTTTCTCTCTTTCTCTTCCAAACTGCCACTCTCTCCCCTCTCTTTTCTCTCTATATAATTTCCTCCTGTATTTCTTTGCAATCTATTCCGTCTCCTCGCTCCACTCTCTTTCTCTCTAATATTTTTTCTTTCTTCCTCCCTCATCCTTTCCCTACAACCCCTACCCCTCTCTCTCCCTCCCTCATTCATCCTCCTTTTCTCATCTTCCTCTCTCTCTCTTTCACATTCCCTATGACCCCTTTCTCTCACTCGATACAAATACACATTAGCCACGCTCAATCTCTTCCTGAGGTTTTTTTTTTCCTTATTGATTGAAATAGTGAGCGATTTGGTAAAATCTTAATGAGGTTTATAAAAATACTTATCGACCCCCAAGCTGCCATAGACGTTCGTTTACAAATGCTGCCAAAGTTTCTATTTGGAGGGTGCCATATACGTAGAACGTAGGAAACCAATTGTAAACAAAAATAGCGGTCTTTGATAGGAATGATTTCTGAGCACAAACTAGTCAATGATGAAAAGACTATTTGAGACAACAAACTACTTTTCAAGAAGACCAGTTAAAGTTCAAACATCAGGAAGATTTCAATAGGGGCGGTCTTGGGGGGTTGTTTACGCTTGAGTGGGGAAGGGGGTAGGGGGAGGGGGGGGGGGTAATGGTACTACTTATGGTATCTTGGATAGATAGATAATGCCTATTAATTTGTAACCCTGGGTTAGGAGGGAGGTTTGTTTTGCATGATAAAAAAGGTCCTCACATTTTAAATTCTGTCGATAGGAATTCAGATTTTTCAGACAAGTCAACGATGTATATCGAAGGAAACATCCGGTTACCGACAAGAATTATCGATTTACCCCCCATAAAACCTAAATTGAATCGGGTAAAAGAGTTCCTAAGATAATTTCAAACAGGCGCCTTGGGATTATTTCAAAAGTAGAGGTGCTTAAGTGAGCAATTTCCGAAAGGCCTTAGTAGTACAGCGGATAAGCTCCCAATATAATGAAAATTGTGCACTTTTTGACAAAAGCATGAAACTTCTAGCATAGTTAGTTTAGACCATAAGATTTATTTTCAGATGTGGAGGGAAGTCAGATTTGACCTCTGATGACCCTGAGAGGTCAAATCCAAAATGGCCGCCAGTCCGTATGGTCTAATGTACAAACACGCTTAACTTTTGAACCAAATAGTCCAGAAAAACGTTTAAGGTGTCATTTCCAACTAACTTGGGGATGCCAATTCATTTGGTAATACTTTTGAGATCGCCTGAACTCAGGGTTTTGCATTTAGGTCAAGGTCAAGGTCAAAATTGACTTAAAATAGCAAGTTTTGAATGGTTGCAAATGAGATTTGTCATTTGTTCTCAAATTTCTTTAGGAATGGTTCCCCTGCATAGTCCTCCACCTTAATCCTTTTCAGGTAGTTTATTTCACATTTTGTTTTGACCTCTGATGACCCTGAAAGGTCAAATCCAAAATGGCCGCCAGTCCGCATGGTCTAATGTACAAACGCGGTAACTTTTGAACCAAATAGTCCAGAAAAATGTTTAAGGTGTCATTTCCAACTAAATTGGGGATGCCAATTCATTTGGTAATACTTTTGAGATCGCCAGAACTCAGGGTGTTGCATTTAGGTCAAGGTCAAGGTCGAAATTGACTAAAAAATAGCAAGTTTTGAATGGTTACAAAAAGTTTTCCCATTTATTTGTCATTTGTTCTCCCCTGTGTTCTCAAATTTCTTTAGCAATGGTCCCCCTTCATATTCCCCCACCTTAATCCCTTTCAGTTAGTTTATTTAACATTTTGATTTGACCTCTGATGACCCTGAGAGGTCAAATAATAAATGGCCGCCAGTCCGCATGGTCTAATGTACAAACACGCTTAACTTTTGAACCAAATAGTCCAGAAAAACGTTTAAGGTGTCATTTCCAACTAACTTTGGGATGCCAATTCATTTGGGAATACTTTTGAGACCGCAAGAACTCAGAGCTTAGCATTTAGGTCAAGGTCAAGGTCAAAATTGACTAAAACAAAGCAAGTTTTGAATGGTTACGAAAAGTTTCCCCATTTATTTGTCATTTGTTCTCCCCTGTGGTCTCAAATTTCTTTAGGAATTGTTCCTTTGCATAGTCCCCCACCTTAATCCATTTCAGTTAGTTTATTTCACATTTTGATTTGACCTCTGATGACCCTGAGAGGTCAAATAGAAAATGGCCGCCAGTCCGCCGCATGGTCTAATAATTGTACAAACATGCATAACTCTTGAACCAAATAGTCCAGAAAAACGTTTTAGGTGTCATTTCAAACTAACTTGGGGATGCCAATTCATTTGGGAATACTTTTGAGTACGCCAGAACTCAGGGCTTTGCATTAAGTCAAGGTCAAGGTCAAAATTGAAAAAAAATAGCAAGTTTTGAATGGTTACATACAGTTTTTTCATTTATTTGTCCCCCTATATAATGTTCTCAAATTTCTGTAGGAGTGGTTCCCCTGCATAGTCTCCATCGTAATCCCTATCAGTTTGTTTATTTCACTAATTATAGCACCAAACCATTTGTCTTGTAACTGACCATATGCATAGCATGGTCAGTGGGCAGCTAGGCAGTATACGGCAAAAACCTCAATTCAAGTCAGGAAAACTGCTCCTTTTCATTACTGCTCAATAATACTGGTAAGATGTTTTTTAAGTTACTTTGTGTTTTATTTGGGGCTAAGTAATTTAAAGGATCACTACAGAGTTTGAGGAACAGGCCATAAAGCAAAATAACGGTTCTGCTAACACTAGACAACATCACCATGACCAGCAACCTGGAGTGCAGGCAGCATTCTTGAGGGATGGGAACTTCTGACAGTACTGAAAGAGATGGGGAATCCATTTCTAGAACAAAGTCAAGACCTACTAGTCATTGGCAGTGTACGACACCTGTCACACAAACACTTCATACGAACAAGTTGCCATTTTTCAGTCGGCAGCCGGCGAAGGTTATGTTAAAACAGTAGGCACAGCTTGCAGCACTTAAGAGGGACTGTGGTCTCTTTTTGAGGATGTACATTTCGTGTCAGACAAGGGATGGAGATATGGACAATTTCTTCTCTCATGAAAACCAGGCAGCCCCGCCAGCTTTGTTAACTGGAGGAAAATGCGGTTTGGAGTTAAAGCAGATCTATACTTCGCTGCCTGGAATCAAATCTGCTCGAAAACAATAGTGCACCTGTGGCCCAAGCAATAATTATTGATGGTGAAGCTGCGGTTCAAATGCTCAATCCTGGAACATCAAGAAGATTTTCAAGAGTATGGAGAAAGAGTGTTTGCCCCATACATCTTTGCTCAACTCGAGAAAAGCATCCGCATCGACCTTGGCTAGGGTGTATACTTACCTGCTAGCCTGAAAGCCTCAATGAGGCAGGAAAGGGCACCAGGAAAAGGGTGGCTCTTTCTACTGTGCTGCCAGAAAGCTGGAAAGACTTCTTTCGAGTCAATGAGAACAAACCCGAATTGTTGGATTTCATGTCATGTCGTTCATCTTCCTCTACCACAGGGCAAGGAACTGTATAATATGCAACAGATGGAAGTGGAGTACTCTGCTCTCCTGCTGAGTCA
Organism: Strongylocentrotus droebachiensis; assembly: GCA_035222895.1. Lineage (NCBI taxonomy): Eukaryota > Metazoa > Echinodermata > Echinoidea > Camarodonta > Strongylocentrotidae > Strongylocentrotus > Strongylocentrotus droebachiensis. The sequence continues at coordinate 32,985 of JAVYIG010015260.1, forward strand.
CACTTGGCAGGCCTTGCCCCATGGGTGTAAAAGGGTAACCATACGTACTGGTGGTACTGATGCGGTTGAACTGGCTGTGGCTTCATTCAGCAAGACAGCTCCTGATGCTGTGGATCGCTTTTGGTGTCAGATCAAGCTTTCGGTACATAGCTTTTCACAAAATCATGATGGTTGTCACCATGAGTCCGACACAATATATGACTCTCCCAATCTTTCCTGCGTTCACCGGGTGTCAGACTGTTTCTGCATCCAGAGGAAAAACTTAGAAGTCTTTCCCAGAAGTGAATTATTCCTTCAGTGAACTCCTGTGCATGCCTAGGGAGGTCAGTGAAGGATCAATGTTACTGCCAGAGCGATTTGTGGTGCTGATACGACCGAAACAGTGAGAGCATGGTAGTGAATGATGCCAGGAAACAGCTCTTCGCACAGAAGTCTAGAAACCTGGAGAACTTTCCTCCAACCCAGACAGCACTCAAGCAGCACATCAAGCGCACTTGCTACCAGGCCAATTGTTGGAACCAGATATTGGCCAAGAATCCAGAGATGCCGGAGCCATCTGACTTGGGCTGGACAAACGAAACAACTGGGTGGCAGCCTCTTTGGATCACTTTCCCGGAAGCATCACAATTGTGCCATGAATAATTCACTGTCGCTGCAAGAAAGGATGCACTGAACTGTGCTCTTGTTCTGGAGACTGTTAGATTTTGATCGTTACCATTAGGATAGTTCATAAGTTGTGGATAGTGCTAAATTCATGGGGTAATGAACAGGTTTTAGGTCGTATTTGGAATAGCTTTTTTGGTCTTCTGGGCCCAATTTCTTAAATCTGCTTACCGGTAATCAAATTTTCGTGCTATAACTGTAGCAGACAAATTTGGTTAGCAAGAAAACAAGGCGTCCACCTTGTGCGTTCACAATGGATTTGCATTGTTACAAAATTAATTTTCGTCCAGTAAGCAGCGTAAGGTTAATGTATTTTCGTGTGCTTACGGTTAGCAGTGCTATGAAGTAGAAACTCATACGTAAGCACAGAACCAGCCGATAAGCAGCTCTATAAAATATGGCCCTGGATAGTCAAAGTGGTGGTACACGGGTCTTTTTTTTTTTTTTTTTTAATAATGACCCCTTAAGTGTCAAAATAGAGGCAAAGTTTATTTTAAAAAAGAAAACATCACTTTTGTTGGCCTAATATGACCTTGAACTTGACCTTATTGCAAATCCCTGAGTTCTGGCGATCTCAAAGTATTGCGTAATGAATTGGCATCCCCAAGTTAATAGTTGGAAATGACACCTAGCTTAAACGTTTTTCTAGACTATTTGGTTCAAAAGTTACCACGTTTGTACATTGGCCATGCGGACTGGCGGCCATTTTGGATTTGACCTCTCATGGTCATCGGAGGTCACATCAAACTGTGAAATAAACTAACTGAAAAGGGTTAAGGTGGAGGACTCTGCAGGGGAACCATTCCTTAATAAATTTGAGAACATAGGGGAGAACAAAATGGGGATTTAACCTTTAGTAACCATTCAAAACTTGCTATATTTGGTCAATTTTGACCTTGACCTTGACCTGAGTTCTGGCGATCTCAAAAGTATTACCAAATGAATTGGCATCCCCAATTTAGTTGGAAATGACACCTTAAACGTTTTTCTGGACTATTTGGTTCAAAAGTTACCGCGTTTGTACATTAGACCATGCGGACTGGCGGCCATTTTGGATTTGACCTTTCAGGGTCATCAGAGGTCAAAACAAAATGTGAAATAAACTACCTGAAAAGGATTAAGGTGGAGGACTATGCAGGGGAACCATTCCTAAAGAAATTTGAGAACAAATGACAAATCTCATTTGTAACCATTCAAAACTTGCTATTTTAAGTCAATTTTGACCTTGACCTTGACCTAAATGCAAAACCCTGAGTTCAGGCGATCTCAAAAGTATTACCAAATGAATTGGCATCCCCAAGTTAGTTGGAAATGACACCTTAAACGTTTTTCTGGACTATTTGGTTCAAAAGTTAAGCGTGTTTGTACATTAGACCATACGGACTGGCGGCCATTTTGGATTTGACCTCTCAGGGTCATCAGAGGTCAAAACAAAATGTGAAATAAACTACCTGAAAAGGATTAAGGTGGAGGACTATGCAGGGGAACCATTCCTAAAGAAATTTGAAAACAAATGACAAATCTCATTTGTAACCATTCAAAACTTGCTATTTTAAGTCAATTTTGACCTTGACCTTGACCTAAATGCAAAACCCTGAGTTCAGGCGATCTCAAAAGTATTACCAAATGAATTGGCATCCCCAAGTTAGTTGGAAATGACACCTTAAACGTTTTTCTGGACTATTTGGTTCAAAAGTTAAGCGTGTTTGTACATTAGACCATACGGACTGGCGGCCATTTTGGATTTGACCTCTCAGGGTCATCAGAGGTCAAATCTGACTTCCCTCCACATCTGAAAATAAATCTTATGGTCTAAACTAACTATGCTAGAAGTTTCATGCTTTTGTCAAAAAGTGCACAATTTTCTTGCTAAACCGCTGCACTATAGTGTCTTATTTGTGTTCATAATTGTTATGTTGTTCCATCCCAATAGAGCCCCCACCCCGGACGCGGGAGCGACGGCGCCCGAGATACCGAGAGTCCGTGGTGGCATTTAAAAGACGAAAGTGTAAAACATGGTTGTTCTAGACTTTCATATTAAAAAAAAACTTATGGAATATGATTTTCAATCTGAAATGAAGGAATTTATTAGGCCTGTTTTGTCTATAGTGTTGGTCAGTTCAGTTGATTGGTTGGTTAGTTTAGTAAGTTAGTTCGATAGTTGATTGTTTGTTACAAAGGGCTTTAACTTTCCCTTAACACTACCTCGGGTACTAATTAAATTTGTTCTCTCTTTGTCTCTCTATGTCTATCTCTGTCTATCTCTGTCTCTCTCTCTGTCTTTTGCTACCTCTTGCTCTCTCTCTCTCTCTCTCTCTCTCTCTCTTCTTCCCTCTTTCTGTTTGTCTTTCTTTCTTTCTCTCTCTCTTTCTATATAATATCCTTGTCTCTCCACCCCCATCTCTCTCTCTCTCTCTCTCTCTCTTTCTCTCTTTCCCTCCCTCTCTCTTTCTCTTTCTCTTTCTCTTTCTCTCTCATCTCCACAGGCTACATCTTCTTTTCTCCCTGTTCTACCAATTCCACTTACAAGCAGCATGTTTGGACACCAATTTCCTTAATCATACCTCAAAGGTAAAAACACAGTCCGCGAGATAGGTAAATTACTTCAGTCCCCCGCGAATTCCTCTATGTGGGACTGTACAGTAATCTAGAATACCATTTTTATAGCGCTAAGGGCTTCCGGTGCCTGTCAAATACTAAAATCTGGCCATTTTCTATTACGTAAATGCGTTTTGGATTCCCTGTAGGTTTCCAGGTGCCGATTTATTTTATTTTACTCCTGAGATGCGACAACGTTTCATATTACTAAGTAACACGTACAAATGGAGAAGTACAAATGGATATTGGATAGCGTTATAAGCATTCATGTTCTCCAATCACTCTCCGCGCGGACAACTTCTCTATTATTATTTCGTGTATGTAAACATGGGGGAGAGGCCTTGTAGTTATAAATGGAAACTATCAAAAATGACTTTCAGCTCTGATGAAATGTACACATTAATACAATGAAATCAACTGTTTAGTTTATTGCTGTCGATCCCTTGTAATAAGTAGAGTAGGAAGGAAAGACATACAAAGAAATTAAGCTTATCGCCCATGCAGGGCACTAAAATGCAGTTCCATATAAGTGCAAACACGTGCTGTGCTTTCTCGTGAATATTCCATATTTCAAGCAAGTTTAAACAAAATTTCTTTATACATTTTGGTCAACCTCACATTGAATATTACTATGAAATTACTTTATCAGATGCCAGAAGCATTTCTGGTTCCATGATCCTATCTCAATATTTCAACTGTTTGACATGGTCAATCACACTATCGTGAGTTCAATTAAGCAAAACTCCGTGCTGAATAATGCTCTATTTAGGATAGACTATAATGAAGAGTTTA
>JAVYIG010015261.1:0-37019 GCA_035222895.1 Strongylocentrotus droebachiensis
TACCCTTTTCTAACTGCACTCTATCAGAGTCACACCGATGAAAATACTGATTGAATTTTCCTTATGTAAACAAAGGTGAAACCGCAGTTTTCCCCCTGTTGCTTTCTAACTGCCGGTGAAATTCTCTCGCTGTGGCGAGCCCTTGCCGGAAGTGAAGAATTATTGCGTAATTATTAAGCCCGCGCTCCATCTAGCTAGCATGCAGCATGTTCAACCATAAGTCAACAAACACAGCTGGTTACGATAAAGCGCGCGTATACTGCGACCTTTGACCTTTGACCATTTTAATCGCTGTTTTAATCGCCTTTTTCTCCCGAACGTTTTCTAACTGCACGTTTCATCGGTGTCACACCGATAGAATGAGAATTTCTCCTGCTCTTGAGCAGGAGAATTTAATCGCCTATTTCTCTTCTTTTCATTGGCTATTTAATCGCCTTTTTCTCCTCTGTTGCTTTCTAACTGCCACTTTCATCAGATGCGTCCGGATGCATCCGATGAAAATCGGTGCAGTTAGAAAAGGGTACAATATGCTAGATGATCAACCTTTTCTGATCAATTCCACAACGTTTCTTTCACAATGCAATCGCATGACCATACAGTGTAGCTGGTCTTTATCATTAAAAACGTTCCTTTTTACCATTAATTCCAGCAATCAGATGTTGAGCTAGAAGAAGAGGTCGACATCCTGATGAGCAGCGACATCGTCACCGTCAACCTCTCCACCAAACCCATCACCTTCAACAGATCTCTCTCTCTCTTTCTTTCTCTCTCTCTTTCTCTCTCTCTTTTTCTCTTTCTCTCAACCCTGAGCAATGTCAAATTTCATGTTTTTAAGTCATATCTTTCTTGATAATGTACTTTATAGACCCTTTTTTCCAGGATTTACACCAAAAAATGTCCCTTTTTCCCCCCATCAACTCCAGCAATCAGATGTTGAGCTAGAAGAAGAGGTTGACATCCTGATGAGCAGCGACATCGTCACCGTCAACCTCTCCACCAAACCCATCACCTTCAACAGATCTCAAAGCGGCTGGTTGTTCAGGGGAGATAAACGAGAGCTCGTCGGAAGCTTCTATGCCGACTTCTACGACGTCGGTGGAGTCATTATAGAATCAAGAAAAAGGTAAGAGGGTAAAGAGGCAGTGCTTGCGCTCTCCTCCAGGTGTGTTGCCATACAAATTGGAATTGAAGTTTGGAAAAAGGGAAGAAAAGTTGTCTTTATATTTAAGCCACATGCTTTCATGTCTCCCAAGAATTAAGAATATTTAAAGAGAATATTATTCAAAGAAGATGAAAGACAGCATAGCCTTTTAAAAGATTACACATAGAGGAAGATTACATGAAGAAAGAAGGAGAAGAAGGAGAAGGAGATGGAGAAGGAGGAGGGGGAAGGGAGAGGGGGAGGGGGAGGGGGGGGGGGGGGAGGCGGAGGGAGGGAGGGAGGAGGACACTTTACCTAACTGTAATCTTAAATAATTCTAACCTAAAAGTCCGCTGCAAACCCTGACTGTATCTCTGAAAAATTATATCCTTGATCAAATGTCATTGTAATGTGTGTCTGACCACCATGTAACCATGTATTGCGTATCGTTCCCTTGTTTTGACTGTAGGAGAGAGCATTTATCAGACGAAGATATACAAAGGAATAAATCAGCCGTCGAGAGTATAAGTAAAGGTTCCCCTTCCGTCGATTGCTTCCCGGTAAGTACGCAAAGACAAATACCAGTATTTCATTCTGTACCACCTGCAGAAGATCTCTTGTCTGACATTGATTTTACAAATTAATGGTTTTCTGCAGGAATCTTCAAACTTTATAAGAAGTTATATGTTAGGGAATTAGGTGCTAATAATAAAAATAGTAATAATAAATAAATTAATTAACAAATAAATAACTAGAAATAAAATGATAGCAATAATACATATATATATATATTTTTTTTAATTGATAATTTAAAGCCCAGGGCCCCGTATTCAATTCAATACTTCAGTGCACAATTTCAGCTTTTTACTTAGTATTTGGCTTAGATAAAATACTTAACCATTTATGGTATTCAAATCAAACTTTTGTATTTTACTCTAAATCTAAGCCAACTCCATACCAGACTTAAGCCAATTATTTGGAGGCCTTGATCGGCAGGCATATGGTTTTCTTACGCAGTATTATATCCTGCGCACAATTATATAAATAATTATAATAATTACATTTATAGAGCGCTTTATACAGACGTTTCTAAGCGCACAGGTGGTACTGTCTAACTTATAATTATTTAACATGTTCAATACCTTAAAAGCAACAAAGTAAAATGAAATATTACTAATACAATGCAATACAATACAATTGAGTTGAATGGAATTAACTACTTGTGTGCGCCTCCAGTAAACTATAACTGATTAAAAAGGTGGGTTTTGAGAAGGGTTTTGAATGATTCAATGGATGGGGCATTTTGAATATGAGGTGGGAGTTTGTTCCAGAGGGCGGGGGCAATCGATGAAAAGGCACGGTCACCATAACGGGTTTTTGTTCGTGGGCCATGAATTATATCAGCGCGCATTTATTGCAATGCATCAATTGCGCATTACTTTTGATTGACCGTGTGACGTCACAATGCTTATCAGTAAGTATTTTACTTAGATTTTGTCTTACGTAAGTATATTAAGTCTTAAATGCGATTTGAATACAAGATAAGTCAATTACTTAACTTAGCCATTTACTTAGTAAATTTCTTACTAATGCTAAGTATTGAATTGAATACCGGCCCTGGTAATATATGTAGACTTCATTATAATTTGTTCAGGGACTATGAATGTTTGTTTAGGGTAGATGGTGAGACTTCCTTTTTTGTGATTACTTACATCCAGTATGTGTTTATCTTTAATTTTCAGACCCAAAGAAGACCTTCATTACCTCGACCTCCTGAGTCATTGATGACATGGGAGCACTACATCGGTGCTGAGAAAGGAAGGTAAGATGGTAGAAGGAAAGATGAGGAGGATAAGGAGGATGATGATGATATGACTTGGTGGGAGTACATCCTTGTTAAGAGAAGAAAAGCCATGATAATTATGATGTTGATGATAATAATAGCGTGCTTGTGGTGGGGTGAAAGTGAGATAGTTGTAGGATTTCAGAGCAGATAATGGTAATGATAATAACAATAGTTACACTTGTATAGCGCTTAGTTTTCCATTTCTTAGCGCTTCACATATTATTTTCATTATGATCATTAAAGGTATATACCAGTTTTGGAAACGCCCCCCTCTCAAAAAATGAAATAGAAGCTCTTATTACCAATCGTGTGAAAGAGTATGTTTTTACTAATACGTGATGATACAAATTTTGCCAGGAAACCGCCTACTACCGGTAATTGATATATTTGGTCAGTTAGCATATCTATCCGGCCTGGATAGATATCGCGTAGTCCCATATACATCTTTCTGTGCATGTACAGTGCTTGTAACTTTACCAAGACTGATCCAAATTTCTTATCATTTTGATGATTCCAGAACCTTGCAGTACACACCAATACTTATATGCTACATGATCAACCTTTTCTGATCGATTCCACAACGTTTTGTTCACAATGCAATCGCATGACCAGAACTGGTCTTTACCTATAAAATTTAGTGGCTAGTTCACACGTACAGTGTACCATATCTGCTCCATTGGAGAGCAGTTGTCGTAGTCATTTACAGACACACTTTTCAATCACAAATTGTACCGGTGAACTTTGATTTTCTTGTTATTGTAGAGCCTTAACCCTACTTGGGAGACCTCAGATCAGCAAAGAGATGAGAAAGATGTTCAAAGCAACAGTTGCCATGGTGAGTCAACATTTACAATAATGTATGTGAGTCGCAATTTACATCAATGCATGTGTAGGTCAAGACACATTCCCCAAACAAGTACTGGGGGGTGTTTCATAAAGCTGTGCGTAAAGTTACGCATGACTTTACGAACGACTTGTATATGAAAAGCCAAATGGGATGCTCAATCAGTATTAACTGCATCAACTAAAGTTGAACTGTGCAGATGTAGATTAACATTCTTAGTTTAACAAACATTTTTAATGCAATGTATATTTTTTGCCATAGTTTAATTTAGGTTATTGGAAATATCAGAAAAAACTGTGGGCATCCTATCTTGCACTTCATATACAAGTTGTTCGTAAAGTCATGCAGAACTTTACGAACAGCTTTATGAAACACCCCCCAGGTATTTGGATGTGTCATGGAATTCCTCTGGTATTCATATGATCATGTTCGGTATTTCTTATATGATCTTTGTTGTAACAGAGCGAAGACTTCCCAATGGAGGTGACAGACTTACTGAACATGCTTGAAGTGCTGACCTCCATGAAGCACTTCAACAAGTTAAGAGACTTTGTCCAGATGAAACTTCCACCAGGTTTTCCAATTAAAATAGGTGAGTATCGTATTGGAATTGTGAGTTGGTCAAGCGGTATGTTCACTTGAATGGTCAGCTCTCTGTCTTCGCCTACAAATTGACCTAAGTTCGAAAATTAATCAGGTCTTTCAAATGATGACGTTAAAGGTCAGGCCCCAGGCTTAAATAATCATATCTGATTGATACAAGTCTTTAAAGGCCCACTGCACTACTTATAGCTGCTTGCGCTCTCTATATAGCAAACAATGCCTAATCGGTGACCATTGGTCCCTCATGGTCCCCTATTTCTTATGGTAGTTGAGAGCTTATTTGATGAGATAACCACCTGTCAGTGACCATGCAGGGAGGTCTTTGCCTCCTGGCCAAACTAGTGCAGAGGGGCTTTAACACACAAACACACATTGGTTTTAAAAAAGGAGGATTTTTTTTTTTTTTACTCTGCTTTTGATGTACCTATACTACCCTGGTTAAAGCTTGAATACCATTACAGCAATCAAGCATTCAAGGATTTTCTTTCTACAAGGTACCTATTTATTTCATTTGGAATATAAAGAAATCCGATTGTGCCCTGGCTAAATCCTAAATGCTATTACAGTAATCAAGCATTCAAGGATTTTTCCTTCTACAAGGTACCTATTTACTTCAGTTGTATTGTACAGAATTGTACAATTGTTATGATCAATTTCCAACACTGATTGATTTTCTAACTTCAACCCTAAATCTGACATTGAATGTATAAACCCAACACCCAATCACATTTGTTGCCAGAGCAAAAGTTGGATGAATTTTAATACTGGGAGAAACAACTACAGATGAAATGGCATACAATATAGATTAACATGGTATTAGAAAGGGCCATTGTGCATGTCAGGAGACCAACATATCAAAGGGATAGTTGAGTTCTGTTTTCAGACCGCAAATGCCTTCAAAGTGCATGGTTATTGCTCTTATTCTTATTTATGACATTTCTAGTGCCCTTTTAGAACCTCAAATTGCTATGAAGGTAATTTTAGACCCCAAAATGTGTGAAATTTAGCCAATACGATCATACCAATTCAGCTCCACTTTCAAAAAAACATGGTGACTGTTAATTAATAATTTGATTAAAGATAACAATATATGGGCCGGCTGGTAGTGCGTAATATAAGCAACACGAAAATGCCAACATAAAGCCAACATCGGCATTGGCTGAAATACAACGTAAAAGGCGTTATTTCGTTTTTTTCAAATTTTTTCAAAATATCTAATATTTGTGGTGGTACACAAGTATTAGAAATCGTTATATTTCAGCCGTCTCTGAACCGATTTTGATCAAACAAAGATGATTTTGTCATTTAAATATTATGTTTTTTCAAATTTGACACTCAGTTTTTCATTATCTCACAAAAAAATTATTTTGTGTAGCGCCCTCTGCAACAAAACTCAACTATCCCTTTAAAATATTTCCTGAAATGAGGATAAGTACTTAAACCTGAAAAATAAGTGTCCCAAACCTATCTCAACCCTCTGACCTACTGGCATTGCAATCCTTCAAGTAATGATCAGGAAATAAGTATACGATGTGGATGACATGATTTTTGTCAGCAATCAACATTCTTTTTTATAACGTCAGTTTTATACATGTAGCAGCTAGTTTATGGACCAAATTGTATTTGCACATCAATTTCTTCAAGCAGTCTTGCCCAAGTTACTAAAGTCTCATGTGGTGCTGTTCTGGTATATATTGTTGATGAAAGTTAAGTACAGTCAAGCCTGCTTTAGCAACCACCTGTATAGAAAGACCATATTTTTTGTTTCTCTTAAAGGTACTATGTCCCTTTTGCAGCCAACCTCAAATGCTGTAGAATTTTGCAGGAATTATGAATATGTCATGTATGTCATATCTGTGAAATTTAAACGTTAGCAGTGTCCTCATATACAAATTATGCCAGGAAACCGTTTACTTGCTAGACTTCACTGTCAGACACTATTGAGTGACTGACTGGCTTTTTTTCTTCTTTGGTAATAAAATACATGAAAAGAGTTGTAAAGGGTACATGAGCATTTGTCTACATCAATAACCCACTTCTTGTAATGGCCAAAATTAAACTGATTGAATCTTTGCGCAGCATAAAACATCGACCATTTGGTACAATGGTCTGAAAATCAGACTATTACGTACCGGCTCTATAGCTCTTAAGTCGAATTGACAACTAATAGTCGTTATTTTCCCACTTAAAGACATTTTCAAGCCGCCCTTTTTTTGGGGGAAGTTCTAAATTAGTATTATCTTTCAAATGCCGTTGGAATTTAACCTTTTCATTTTTTTGGCCTGCAAATGGGACATAGTACCTTTAAATATGATTGAAACCTGTACTAAAGGGACCTGTACATAAAGACCACTTTTCATGTTTCCCTTGAGCGGTCTTTATACTTTAATATACATTTTTCACTGTGTACATTCCTTTTAATAGTATGTTTTCCTTTTGTGGTCTAACCTCAGATGTTCCCGTCCTGCCAACGATCACTGCCCGTGTAACCTTCCAAGCGTTTCAATTCAGGGACAACATCAACCCCGCCCAGTTCACCATTCCATCAGACTACCGCGAGAACTCCAGTAGATTTCGTGACCTTTAGCCTTGCCGTGATCGAGAACGACCTCAAGAGTTACCTGGCGAGCTGACCTCGGTAGGTGTCTGCCTGAGGGTTGGCTGCCGTAGCACCGAGTATGAGTCTTTCTCCTGTGTTTTGCGTGTGATTTATATCACCTACATGTTTCTGCGCGCCTGTTTTGTCCATTTTAGCAAAGAGTTTGGTGTGGAGATATACATGTAGAGGAAATGGATCAAGCTGCTTCCACAGGGTTTTGAAATTCCTATACTATCCGTGTCTCCCGTAGAAATATTTATGTGGCATTAATTTTTTACCACTTCCCGCATGATATTAATGATGCTTTCCAGTGAGACATCGTGAGACGTCGCTTTATACTTGCAGTGGCGTAGCTCCAGGAAGGCATAGTGTTGGGGGGCCCCCTCCCCTGACTTGAATGGTAAGAAAAGAAGAGGTAAAATAAATAAAAAGAAAGAAGGATGGGAAATTCAATGTGGAAATGGTGATAACACACCCTCCCACACTATGCCCTTGTCCTCTAACCTATCATCTTCTTGATAGCCCCCTCCTCCACCATCCGTCCCTCACCCCCCCCCCATCTGTCCCCCACCATGATGCCAATACCTGGGCCCATGCTACGCCACTTGCTTATTTAAACATTATTACCTCCATATTGGACTATGAAACAGTGTATGTTACTTGTATAGGAGTATTTATAGTGTCGGTGTAGTTTATATTCTCGTAGTTTCAGGGAATCTGTTTATGCTTGGATCTCAACTGTTTTACACTTGTTCATCTGTTGAAGCACCTTTACCCTCAAAATGGTGATCTGATGTTAGATTTCACATGTTGAATTTCTGTAAAAAATTGAATTGAAAAGTCTCTGACAATTTAACCCAGTACCAATCACCCAATAATAATTTGCTATGTTAAAGGTAATACAACGTTTTGGTAACATTTCAACAGGATTCAATTATGAAGTTTAAAATGTTCATTACCTTTGTGAAACTTAGTGTTAGAATAAGAAAATTTGAAAAAAATTGGCTCTAAAATGCTATGGATTTCGAGAAATTAAAATATCGAATTTATTGGTGCTCCCGATAAATTTCAAATAGCGCCTACGGCCATACAATGGTAGCTGCGACCATGAAACTCTCGGAATATGCAGTTGTGATATATAATTTCCAAACGGGAATAGAAAATTGGTGTGACTGGGCCTGGGGTATTATTGAAGAAGTAAAGTTTAGGGAAGTTGTCACCAGAACAAATATTAGAGCACCATAATATTAAATAATAATAGGTCCATTTATATAGCGCAGCAACTAAATAAATATACTCTACTGCGCTTAAAGCCCCACTGTCCTACTTGTAGCTACCTGCTCCCTCTATATAGAAAACTTCCCCGATCGGTACCTGTTCGTCCCCCATGATCCTCTTTTTCTTATGTTAGTTGAGAGCTGAGTTAGTGAGATAGCCACCTGTCAGTGACCTCGCTGTGTGGTCTAATCCCTTCTGGCCCAGTAGTATTGACGGTCTTTAATACAAAGTATCATAGTATTACCCTGGCTGTAGCTGAGCTGTCATAATAATTAAGGCGGTAAAAAAGCATTCACGGATCTTCTTCCTACCGGGTACCCAATGGGTACCCACATGGGTGGTGAGTGGCAAATGCAGATTAATGTCTTGCCAAAAGACATTAATGCCATATGAACTAATCAGCGCGATGATGTACCTACATGATGTAGCTTTTAGTGAGGAAGTCTTTTTTTCTCCAGAAATAGGTATTCAAATAATATGTAACCTGCATATATCAACAGGACTCTTCTTTTTTTGTAAAGGATTGCTGCATATGAGAGAGTACTTGTATTTTATTTGTAGCAAAATCATGTGAAAGATATCAAGAAGAAGGAGAACGGGTACAGAGTTATGTGAGAATGGATCTAGTCTTTTTCAAGGCAGATTTATTGAATCGTATTCTAAATTTGAAATGATCATATTTTGTTATTTGAAAACATCATGTAGTACTGGCAATGACATTGCATTTCTGAAGAAATTGTCTTGACTCTTTTTTGGAGGAAGGATGTGAGGGCCTTTTAATGGACATGCAATTATTAAATCATGATGAAATTACAAAATCTGACATGAACTTCAAAAACCTAAATATGCATATAATATAGGAAATATCAATATTCGTCATCCACTTAACTGTTATCAATTTCCTGTTTTTTATAACGAGACCTTCAATATTTTTAAAATGTGTACCGGTATTTCTTTACATTCGTATATTAGTTCATTTCTTTTCTCCTTGGTCATAAGTCCAATGCACAAAGACGTCTTGTTTTTTCTTCAAGTTCTTCTTTAAAAAAAAGATAAACGTAACTTTCTTGTTAACATAAAATGAACTAATTAAAAAAAAATCATATTAAAGGCACTGGTTTTAAACATGTAGACACTAATACAAAGGTAATTCAAGTATGTATTATGGGCATTAAGGCTTTTATTTTATTGCATTCAAATTAATATTGTTGCACCTCTGCTTCGTGCAATTATAATTTAAAAGTGTCATTATTTATAAGAAAACAGACATTTTTGTGAACACACACAATTATTGTGTAAGAATGTCATTATTTATAAAGAAAACACACATTTTTGTAGTATTGTGCATGTACTTTTCAGTTGTAGGTTTCCTTGTAGGTTCCTTTCAATTTACTTTCATGTTTTTCCTTTTTAAGTTGTGTTATTTTACAACTCTTCTTTTAAGCATTAATTGAGATGCTTTTGTAAATTAGAATTACTATCCCTGCGTGATACCATATCCTGTCACTTGGTTGATTTTGGTGGGTAACAAAAATTATTACTGGAATATTTAATGTGCAGCTCATTTTTAAGTCCTTATACCATCTCATGTAAGCTAAAAGAATAGTTTGAAAATGTATTGTTAAAGCTGGCCACTTGAGCTGGTTCATCATGTCTGCTTGTCCTGCGGTGGTCATTGAAAATAAAGCTGAGGTCCGTTATACTGTTCAACCCCTTCAAGCTTTTTGATTTACCGGTAGGCTTGTTTGTGAGGGTCCCACATTCCCATAACAGACTGTTAGGAGAGCATTGTAGCCAATTTCTTTCAGGGTAATTCTCTGATGTTCCTCTGTAGGAGGCAGAAGTGGAATTTGCCTTTTTATGACTGTGTTTGATGTGATGGATCCAGCTGTGGTCCTTGTACAACTCAACACATAGGTACTTCGCTGTATTTAATTTTTTTATCTAGGTTTTTTTCGATACTGGAGTAGAATTTGACTTCTGTGTTAATGTGATGGTTCTAGCTGAGGTCCTTGTACAACTCAACACATAGGTATTTTGCTGTATTTTGTTTTCCGTCTCGGTTCTATGTATCCAAGGAGGGAGTAGGATTTGATGATGGGTTTGCATTCGTTGGTGACATGGAGAACCTGACATTTCTGTTGGTTGAACCTAACACTTCTTTGGGTCGAACTCCATCAGCCAATTGTGTTCACAGCATCACATTCAGAATACAGGCTTAGTGCCCTTCTGCCTCCATTATTTAATTAGATGATTACCTAGAACAAGTGGTGTATGGCTTTTCGAGCAAACAAAAACAGCCTTACTTTAGGATACCCCACCAATAGGGTTATAGTATAGGGCTAGGGTTTAGCGTTACTTAAAAAGCTTAAGTCTTTAGATTTAGCTTCATTGGTGAAGCGTCAGCTAACCTACAAACATCTGGTCAATTTTTGTGGTGGGGTATTCTAAAGTTGCTCCCAAATAAATAACAAACTATGAATAGATTCCATTTTTGCTAGATATAGCAAACACCTCATATAATACCTCATGTACATTGTGCTACCCTATAGTAAGATGAAGATATTGTGGTACCAATAGAGAGACGTTTAAACCTGGGACATGTTTCACAAAACTTGTCATTAGTGACAAATGACAGGTTTTGTTATAAGCTAGTGAAATCCTTGCTTCTGATTGGTTATCAGCAGATTTGTCACTGATTTTTTTTCATTTGTCATTGAAAAAAAAGGCTTTGTGAAACGGGTACCAACTTACCAGTAGTCCATCTCTATGAATATGAGCCATTCTTTTTGTTGTTTTAGATCAGAAATATAGTCTTCTATTTTACTTTTGACACTAGGATATAGGATATACATGTGAAGTAAAATCAGATAGATACATATACCTCTTTATATAATTGGTGCATTTTATTGTGTGTTTATTTTTTATTCTACCAGTCATGCTCCCTTATGCATAGCATTTCTTTTGTGAATTGACAAAATTATATAGTGCCTTGTTTCTTAGCCGAAGAAGTTGTGTTTGATACAATACTTTTTTTAGGTTATAGTTCTATATAATTATGCATTGTGTATCACTATTTATGACAGTTGCTCAAGGAGTAAATATAGGAATTAAATTGATTAGGATAGATACATGTACCTTACCTGTAGGAATGTGACCAATTTCTAGCCATGAAAAGGAAAGATATAGAGATACATTATGAAGTGGACATATATTTTTTGTAATAGATTTTTTTTTAGGGGCTTGTATGCAAAAAAAGAAATATTGTTTTTGTAATACAACTATTATAGTACATTTATTGTGATTTTGATGGAACATTTATGTTTTTTAAGCTGTGATTGTGTGACTGGGAAAGAATTCTGAGGGTTTACTAATATACTGCCGATATACTGACAATGTAGATAGCACTATAGCCATGGTGATTATTTGTGTACATATAATTGAGAAATATATATGCATACATGTATATGATGGTATGTTTTTTATTGTAAGTTTGTAAACTAAAGTAAATAGATGACTTTTGTATCAATTTATCTCAACTCGCTTGTACAGAAAATCCCAAACTTTTTTTTCCAGAAAGGAATAAATGCAAACATTAAGAAAAAAAATTGAGGTAAATTTGTCTGTGTGCGATTTGTTTACTGACGAGTCCCTTTTAATAATGTTAATAATAATGGGATTTATAGAGGATACAAGGGGATGACCCTTAGTCTAAGGACAAATTAAGAATTGTAGAGGTTTGTTTTTGAATGATTTTTTAACACTTCTTTTTCTCAGAAATGCAGGGATTTGTTCCATAGGCGTGGGGTAACGGATTGAAAGGAATTGAAACTAGCCTGTTTTATACAGGATAATAATGAACACAAAGAAAGTCCCTATGAGCTTAGAAAAGAAGTAAATAGAAATAGGGCGGAATAGAAATGAACAATTATGCCCGATACATGAAAATGATTCATTACAAACAACAATAATGATACAAAATTCCTATATAGCTTACATGTAATAGATTGTACATTCAGGTAATACAAATTTAAAAATTAAAATTAAATGAAAATTAAATTAAATATTTAATATGTACATGATACTATAACCAAGGAAGTCACTAAACAGCTGGAAGGATTTGAGAACGGAAGGAGCTGACTGGTGTTGATTGATGAGAATGTGATGTTCTCTCAGTTGCTGAAAGAGTGAGGAGATGTGTAGAGGAAGTGTATGGTTGACAAAGATTGGAAAGTTTGGATGAGTATTCCATTCCAGAAGATATTAGCAATGAAATAGAAAAAGGCATTCCCCTCCTGTAACTACCAGGAAAACTAACTATCTGATGTAGAGAGCAAGTAAAATAACTGATTTCTTCAGTTTATACTGATTAATGGCAAGATGGGAACAATTCTACAAAAGCTCCTTTTTTCTGTCTTTTTCTTTCTAAAAAATTTGATGCATCAGTACATAGCAGAAATATGTCATGTAAATAATTAATATAAAATAATTATTCAAAGAATTAAACAAGAAAAAGAGCATAAATGTGACTTTAGTGAAATTTATTGTCGGGTTTCAAACACTGAATCAGATACAATCATTATTACAATGCTACATGGATTTAAAATTATTTTTAAAAAGACAATTGAAGAATTTGACCATTTTACGTGAACTACATTCATCCTCCTTTTTAAAAAACATCAATTTTGAAACTTTAAATACATTCAATAAATTTTCATTTTTGAAACTTTTTTTTGTTACACATGAAGTAATCAAAATCAATTAAACAATGTTTTTTGTGCTCTAACAGGTAAAAGGCATACATATTACATTAGGATGGGCGAGATGACTTCACAAGGCGAATGTAAATTGACGTACATCAACTTCATTTTACAGCGTTAACATCCTTCTAGGCTTCAATGGTTGATTGGAATACCATGCGTTTTGAGCCTGAAGGGCATTAACGCACAAAAATTGATATTTGACCGTCAGCATAAGGAAATTCAAATCTTACAAATTTTGTTTAAGCCTATCAGAAAAATCACTGCGGATGTGAAAGTCGATTTTCGTCTACACTAACACTTATTGTACTATTCCATTATTAAAAATCACAAAGCATAGCACATCTATTTACAACTTCTACTTTAGTACCGTACATGAATATAGAACAATTGCATATCAATTGTAACATACATTACATCGAGGTGAGGAATAAGAAAAACATGAAATGGAACACAATAAAATTGGAATAATTCTTCTGTCATATACTTCAACTCTCCGTACCTCTATCGTATACAAAATATTTCTTTTATCTCCAAAATTCATTCACATCTAAAAATCAACTGCAACTTTAAAGCGGGAAACTTGATAAGACTCTTCCCAAAGGCACTTTCCTGTGTCAAACACATTTCAACACCAAACACTTATTGTACACCCTCCCTCCACATATCTACACTGTGCAGTAACACCAAATGAGCACCTTCTTGTATATAACACCTTCAACCTGTACACCCGAGTGACCGACCACAATGTTACACTTTTTAAAGATGAAGTTGAGTTCTGGTCATGCGATTGCATTGTATAAGAAACGGTGTGGAATCGACCAGAAAAGGTTGATCATCTAGCATATAAGAATTTGTGTGTATTGCAAGGTTCTGGAATCATCAAAATTATACAAAATTTGGCCAAGTCTTGGTAAAGTTACAAACACTGTACACATAAAGATGTATATGGGACTACACGAACACTTGGCGTAAAAATCCTACCCCCGAGTTTTACGATGTTACATGACATATTTAGAATATAAAGACATTTGAAGAGCCATGCTTTTCAGGGAACATGTCTTATCCGATGTTCTTCCTCACTTGCATAATAAGAATGATAACGCTCACAAATTATTTTTCACCTCTTCCCAGAACTCAACCTTCTCTTTAATGACAGAAACATGAAATTCAGAAACATTCTCCTTGCCAATTTTCTTTCAGATCTCCCTCCCGCAGTTTCCTTAAATTTGAAAAGAGAATGTTGTCTTGTGCGTTTAAGACCGTGTTAAAATAGGAGGTGAAAAGAAAAGCATTAGAATGAGTGCTGCACAATTGCACCTTGGTTGTAGAAAATAGTAATTTGTTTAAAATGCTACACACATGCAAGAACCCCAAAGGTATACGGCCTCTTCCATAAAAGTTTGGTTAAGTGCAATGCAAAAATATCCTGACAGGATAAAGTTGCGTTAAATTTCTGCCTTGCATTTACACGCAACTCTTTAATAACAGAAGCCCACGATGATAAAAAAAGCATCTCATATACCGTAGATCTCATCTTGCCTTTTCATATTGAGAATTTTTACATAATTTGAGGTAGAAAGCAAAGATTGAAACTGCACGGTTGCAGATACAAGTACATTGTATATGTTCACATAAACTATGGTGTAAAATGAAATTCTGTATACATTCTTCTCAGTTTAACCTCTTGATTCTCAATATAGTAATTACACATAGATTAATGGTTATACAAGCAAGGTATGGCCAAAATGAACAGAATACAGCAGAAGTTCTTGACGCCATTGTATACAACTGCATGATACTAAAAGATATTAATGTACAAGTTTAACCCTAGCTATCGATCTAGGCAGTTTCAGTGTATGCACGTAGCAACAGCAGCACTCACGGTCTGTGCTTTTAACCTCAATTCTAGCTATTTTATCTAAAGGAGGTAAAAAGTTTTTAATGATGTACAAATGATTTTTATTCACACTGCGCACAGGTTTTATATGATACATGACAATTTTTTAATCTTTTTCCAATAGCGTCCTTGTTTAGCTGCTGGCAAAAAATGAAGTACTACCGGTATCTAACCGTGAGGGAAAATTTATATTGTTCAATTTCGTACTTCGATGTCGATTCATGGAGGATAATGGCACTTGAGCAGGCTAAAAACTGTTCGTCTGAGGGAATATTCATTGCTTGTTTGCCTAAAAATGTCCATTGAAAGAGGATAAAAGCAAAGACATTCCTTACTCATATGTGCTACATGTACATACAGGGTTACATTGTGATTGTATTTGATTCAAATTTTAATTATATTTTTCAGAAGCATGAAGCATCAAGCTACCAATTAGATCAATTACCTTTCAAATTTTGAACAAGAAACATATCAGCTTCCCAACAACTTACGTGTTACTATATGCACTACTATTTACAGATAAAAACACTAACATTTCAAAAAAGGTACATAATATATTTAAACATTAATGTAAGTACATTTGATTTCAATGCACCCGTTTTGGCAAAATTGAGGAGAAATATTCAAGAAATAAATAAAGTGCATGACCCCACTTAAGAAAATGGGACCTTCCCTCTAAATATTGGGGTGGAAAAAGTGAGATCTTGTATTATTAAGATCTAAAGCATGTTTGTATCACTTGCAAGTTGTCAGAAATTATCTTAAAAATACACTTATACGTGAAAATATTGTTGTACAATTTCAATATTTCTATGCCCAAATCCAAATCCAGCCCAAAGTATGGCTCAGAATGTAAAGGTACAAGCAATGATGGGAATGTGAAAACCAAATTAATCTCAGATCAAAGTACTCTGAAATCGTTAAAATGTGGTATTCGGTCAAGTGCATACATTATAAAACCACCAAATTTGTGGATGAAATTAATCCTTCTCCAATCATACCCTACACTTTACACAAACGCGGCAGTTGGAAATTTGAGCTACGCGACTGATGCAGCAATGTTATTTACAAGAACAAAGTTTGACATTTACAGAGGTGAATGAACAAAAAATAAAGTTATAAAAAAAACACAGATATTCAATGGAAGACGAGACAAATGAACAAAAATGGCATCTTTCCTGACAAGAGCCACAAACTCCTATCACCTATTCCAGAGTTATAACACACCTCTAAATCTTAACAGACAATATAAAGATGAGTGAACATCCAATACAACACTGAGCCAACAAAGTGTGACCGACAGTAAATTGAATGTTTATCGCAAGCCAGACGTGGAAGACAAGGCAAAAGTGGAAGAAAATATGACGCGACAGAGACGCTCGGAGCACGAATGCTTTCAGGAGGTGACGAGGACGAGCATCACAAATTCTATGAATGGTTTTATGAGCAGAAATAAAATTGTAAAGTACAGCTACGTCTCACGTTCCTAGACCATTTTCTTCATGCTTATATATCTATATATATATTCTTTTTATGCAGGCAAAACTTTTTAGCATGTAAATGCCATTTTGTTCGAATACTAAGTATAATGATAATAACTCTGATGAAGATATGATTCACGATTGTTTAAAAACTCTTGATGAAGCATTTGTTTTAGTTCCACTGTGCAGCGCCTCCGAAAAAAAGCTTAATGCGCATGTTGACTGAAGGTTTTTATGCACCGAGGTAAATAGAATCAAGATATAAAGCACTATCACAATCTAAAACTCTTCCCTTGATTAATATTAAAGCGGTTATCTTTAACTATACCTGCAGATTTCATGTATGTATATTGACATCATGGCTATCACAATTCGCATCCTAACATTTGTTGATGTTGAAAGCATCCTTTACAAGCAAACATCACATCCCTAGCCAAACTTTTTTGAAACTTTACCACTGTGAAACATGGATGAAGAAAAGGAAATTGTCAAAAGCCAAGTTTGTTGCACTGTCACATCAATTCAGTTTATCGAAAGTGTCATCGTCTGATTATTTTGATCAAGGAAAGAGTACGAGATGTATGACATGAAAGAGACGGTTGCCTAGCGACCAGCATCGTAACCAGGGAACACATCATGGAGGATGGCCTGTAGGTTCTTGTTGTAGCTCAAGCTGTATCCTTTCCCCAGATCGTAGCGGCAATGCGGGCAGGAAAAGATGTCGGCCTTGAAGGAACGCTGGATGCAACACTGATGAAGAGAGGATTAAAGACAACAGAAATATACGGTAAATAACGTTGTATAAACCGCCCTCGTGTATTAACCGCACCCCTCTTTTTCGCCCTTAAAAAAAAAAAAAAAAAAAAAAAATTTTTGTGTGTAAGATCATTACGGTACTGTAAATTAAAAAACAGTAGGGACCTAGGATAGAACCTTGTGGTACACCATGTAATAGAATTGGAGGAATTATTATTATAAACTACATATTGAGTTCTATCAGAAAGATTACTTTCAAACCAAGATGACAGACAAATTTGAGTGTTGTTCTAGTTTCCGAGTGGTGAGTCAACACACCGATTACCGAGCCGGGAGACATTGCCAGGCATAGCGCCAGGTGGAGGGGCATAAATTGAAACTTTATTTTTTTTTTTTTTTTGGTGTACCGTGTATAAACCGCACCCCCGACTTTGAAATTTTTTCGGCGGCAAAAAAGTGCGGTTTATACACCGTTATATACGGTAGATATTTTTAATTAACGTTGCTTGATTGCAAGATGCCTGCCTTATCTCTTTCAAATATTTGTGATTAAGGTTATTCATGTATATATATCTCTCTTTATTTTACTGTGTTGGTACTTTTGTTACCACTCAGCTCTTTCTCAGCCCAAAGAGCAGATCTAAATATGGAGTATTAAGATTTCAGTGGATAAACCAGACCCCACCCCCCCCCCCAAAAAAAGGGACATGAGTCTATACTTGGTGTTATATAAACAAGAGAGCTTACATTAGTCCAACTCGAAGATCTTTACCATTTTGAAGTGGGATCTCCTTCTATTTCAAGTGATGATAACTTTACATCATACTCGAACGCAAAACAGAAGAACATTAGCACTCCTTTTTCTGCAATGGAATCATCCAAATGTGTTACTTCTGTCGACAACAGGACTCTTCCACTTTACAAGAACAGGGGTGTTTGTCTTACCTTGCAGAGGTTGTGTGAGCATGGTGTGGAGATGGGCTGATAGACGACTTCTTGACAACAGATACATGTAAACTCATCCTCCACAGCCGTGATGAATTTCTGAAGAATAAAACAAGGAAATTCTCTAATTTAATGAATTTCTGAAGAATAAAAGACAAGGAAATTCTCTAATTTGCACATGAGTTGGTGACTCGCTAGTACGCTCCTCTGTGGAGTACTAAGTGTGCACTGAAAATGTGGAATTGTAATAGAATCCAATAAATGGGTAAAAATATACTGACACGCACTTCGATCAGATGCCCTTTACTGGACTGTATCGAAGGAGTAGTAACTCTATTACACATTGAGATGCAGGTAAACATTAGAATTACGACCATCCCATGGACTTAAACAAAAACCAACTTATTTCAAATTGATCACATCGAACAGTTGTGCTGTGTCAAAGGTAGAAAGAGCAAACATTTTGGTCACATCAATATTTTCAATCGCAAAGGAGGATACTGTCGTTCAAGTAGTGGCTTCCTGTTTGGTTACTGTCAACCTATTGGAAGGCCTTGTCGACAGAGTCGGCAGACTCCTGCGTAATTTCCTCTACTCTGCACCAAATACACCACTGCTCAACACCCAGGACCCCTTCTATCTGACTTGTGCCATTCTCTTGCCGTATGATCCATTCCTTCCCTACACTGTCAATGATTCTATTTTGAAGATGACACTTCATTATCCATATAAAATTCATGCCCATCGCCTGCACTCCATACCCTCCAACTAAGGACTATATAGTATATTTACATCACAGCCTACCACTTCGACTGCGATGAACTCGCAGATCTGCGAAAAGTGGAGGGACAAATACTACCGGATGGAAACAAACCCTTTACCTTCCCACTGTTACACTCTTCGATGATGGACTTCCACTGGGACTTGTTCTGTTCGTCTTCATCAATCATCTTCCGTGTCTCTTTGCTCAGCTCAAACTTGGGCTTCTTGGGCGTTGGCTTTTGGGGTTCTTCTGGAAGAAAGCGTAAAGGCTTGTAAGGCTCGTAAAAAATGGGGAATTACCTTCCCTGATGAACTTGAGGAAATTGCAATAATGGGTTCATAAAATCCTTGAAAACCTCCATTAAGTACCACTTAATGATTGCTTTTTGTATAAATCTCTCATTGTTTGATGTTTTTTTTTAAACTATAATAATGGAGTCCGAGTATCTAACTTTGCTTCTCAGCATAACTTTTGTCTTCTCAGTTTATATGGCATGTATATTCCAAAAGCTGAAAAATCAATTTCTCTTCAAAGCGTCCTTGTATTTTCATTTTTTAAACAGTTTAAATGTAAATTCAGGTACAGTTCCATGTCAAACTCTGCAAAACATTAACTAAGCTTAAAACCTCCTACTGTATATCCCAACTAAATGCAAAATGTGTGATACCTTACTAACTTTCATGGAGATTAAATTGAGCTATCATACCTTCTCTTTGCCTCTTCTTTCCTTTGCCCTTCTTTGACTTCTTCCCCTCCTCCTCCTCCTCTTCATCATCTTCTGATAATCCTCTCTTCTCCTTCTCTTTCGCTGCTTCCTTGGCTGCCATCACCTCAAGGTAACCATCGGGGTACTGCAAAATAAAATGAATGGACAGCAAAATAGATATAGTGCAAATGGAGCTACACTGAATGAACTGAAGGCAATTTTTTTTTTCTTTTTTTTTTTCATTCAAAGAATTTATTGAAAACAAATCTCATGCATGATAATAATAATAGTAATAATGACATGTTCGTATAGACATAGAATATGTATAATAAAATTATGGTGTAATATGAAGATCGGACGATTTTTCTTGAAAGCAATTATACGTTCCATATTTTCTAAATGTTTGAGAGCTTGTTGAAAAGAAGGAAATAGTGGAATAACTTTTTGCATTTTACAAGTGAATATAAAATATTTTGCAAAAATAATAACTGTATTGACAAAATACAAATTATTGATTATAAGAGTACCAACAAAATATTCTTCATCTGTGAACAAAACATTTTGTATGTTCTTTTCTTTTAACCATACAAATATGGCATTTCAGAAAGATCGTACTTTTCTTCACAATTTACAAATAAATGAGACAACGTCTGTTCATGATTTTCAAAGAACTGAAGGCAATCGTCAGGGCTTATCGGGTGGCATCCCTGCCCTGAATATGTGCTTTGAGCGCAGCATGTACAAAGGTTCTAATGTACTAAATGATGAATTCTGTCAAACATCGACCAACAATCTCTGAGTCACTGACATGTTTTCTTTGAATCCAATGAAACTAGGAGTTGAACTTTCAAAGGATTTCTTTCAACCCCCCCCCCCCCCCCCTCTCAAATCCACATCTACCATGTGACATATCCTTCAGTGCCTTCTAACCCAAGTCGTGTGCAACCTTTTAGTGACACTTAGTACTCCATCGTCAAGAATTTGCATACACTTGTATTCAACTGCTTTTCCTAAAGTGCGATCAGATTTTTTGCAGTTAAGATCTTGGGTAGGGGTCCCTCCAACCCCTACCCGCAATTAGAATAGTTTCGACTCTTTAGAGGTAAATTCAATATCCTTCAACAAGTCGATCCCATCCCAGTCTACTTATTGAAAAGGTCAAAGAGTAAAATAGTGCTCACCTCGATCTCGAGTCCCAGTTCCTTGATCTTCCTCTTCCCAGCCTTGCTCCAGGGGGCTGGGGAGGGGTCGTCTCGTCGGATCAGGTACCTCCATACCAGGAATCCACTCTTACCCTTCTCAGGCCAGTACTTCACAATCTGTACAAACAAAAGACATATTTCCCATCAGTGACACTTGTGTTGTATTGCGAGACATCTTTCTTATTATTTAGATATTAAAGGGATTGGGTATCGTCTCAGATTCTGAAATAAAATCCTGGATTTAGCTCATGCTGCAATCTTAATTGTAAACCTTTAGGTCAGTCAGGAATCCCATGACGTTTACAAGCCGATCAACTGTCTGATTATCAAGGTATATATGACTGGAGTTCGAAATTTCAAACACTGTTTTCCAACGACTTTTATAACACTACAGTCTATTTGGGAAAAAGAATATGGTGAAACCGGTCACTCAAAGATTTTTACTTTTCTGTACACTACACTTACCTTGTAAATACCATCGTATCTGTTTCCATCTTCTGGCGCATACTTAGAGTGCTTGCGACCTTTGGCATTCCGAACGACCCTTACAGGCTTGCCGGCCTTCCAATCCTTGGCTTCGTTTCCTTTGACCTTGTCAGTGGGGGCGTTGCAATTACGTGCAAGGGCCCTGCAAATGACAAATTTGAGAGATAGACATTGAAAAGGAGTAATAATAATAATAATAATAGGTATTTCTATAGCGCTGTCTATCTTGAAATTCTATTCCGAGGCGCATTTATTATTACCCCAGCTCTAGCCTTGCTGCTATTACAGCGCTCCAGCATTTCAAGAAATTAATTCCTGCCAGGTACCCACTTACCTCACCTGGGTCGAGTGTGGCAAATGAAGATTAATGCCATCTTCAAAGTATAGTTTATAAATACAGGAAAAAATAAATGACGATAGGGAAGAGAACAATAGCTTGATAATTTAGTGCTTTAGAGACTTCAGTGGTAAGCGCTTTATAAGCACCGTTTTTCTTATTATTATGATTATGATCATTATTATTATTGTTGTTGTTGTGATTGTTATTGTTGTTATTATTATCAACTTGCAAAACAGACTTAGTTGCATGTTCCTGAAACACACTGTGGACCTGGTAACATCTAATTAAAACACTTCACCATCCCAAAGCATCCCAAAATTTACAAAATGTTGAGCAAATCAACAGATATCATCTGAATATATTCTCCACGTCCTTTCTAGATATAAACATCATATCCTCTTTCCTAACCCCCTTCATGCACTCTAACAAAGAGAAGGGTCACATGACTTACATATTCATCTTGGCAAGTTTTTGATCATGTGACTTACATATTCATCTTGGCGAGTTTTTGATCATGTGACTTACATATTCATCTCGGCAAGTTTTTGATCATGTGACTTACATATTCATCTTGGCGAGTTTTTGATCATGTGACTTACATATTCATCTTGGCGAGTTTTTGATCATGTGACTTACATATTCATCTCGGCAAGTTTTTGGTCATGTGACTTACATATTCATCTTAGCAAGTTTTTGGTCATGTGACTTACATATTCATTTTGGCGAGTTTTTGGTCATGTGACTGCTCGGCTGTACGCTTGTTGCCTGACAAGTCTCTTCCTCCGCTCCCTGTGTAGTAGAACTCATCTCCGTTATCCTGGTTATGGTTGAAGAAAAGAGGAAAATACAGGGTTTGAAATAAGAAAGTTAAAAGAAATTCTAGGGAGAGAATACTGTTAAAGGTGTAAAGACTTTGTTTTTGTCAGCAATCACAAAATCTTTTACTCAAGTTATCTATATTATCTTCAGGCTCCAATGCAGGCCCTGATTGACATATCATCTGTTACGAGCCATACAGGTTGTAACTCTATAATAAAACCTATTATTTAATCCCTAGTGGCTCTCAGCAGAGAATATAGGTCTGTTTTCATCAGATTTTGTGATCAGGGAAATTAGCCTAAAGTTACAAATTGCGTCTTCAACAGCTCGAGAAATTAGCTTGAGAAATTTGCTCAGTGTTTGTGCACAGTGCGAGTCTTAGGGCTGGTGAAGACGGACCACAAATAGCAGGCTTTTTTGCAAACTAGCCCAAGGTATCATGGGTAGATTTCCAGAGCAAATAGCCCGCTGTTTCATGATCTGGCTAATTTCCTGGATCAGAAATAACGGGCTATCTGGCCAACTTGGGGGTGATAGGGGACGGGCCTTTTGTGATTAGTCTATACAATCAATACTGTGTTTTCATGGATGAATAAATTTCATTTTGTTTATTTCATTTGTTACAGCATAATAATACAGAATGACGATCGACACCTTGTGCTCAATACATCATCAGACTAAATTAAAATAGGTCAAACTTAACTCACCCCAAGGCATCGACCAGATACAAGCGTTTTTTTATGACGACGTAAGGCGTAATACACTTCCCATTTATGTATCTCATAACACACAGAGCGAAGTGAATATGGGCAGGACCTTTGTTTGCACACGGTGGCCATTCCTTTACACATAAAAAACAGACACGTTTTTTACAGCGATTTACCGCGTCATATCTGAACGAGCCACTATGTAGAGGTGTCATGGTCAAGTGGAAATGTCACCGGACTGTGGATCACAAGGTCCGCGGTTCAAGTCCCGCCATGTTAATTCCTTGATATGCTAAAGTGCCGTGCTAAAGGCGGGGTAATAATTTTCCGCTTTGGAAGCGCATAGAGACATTATAAATGGTCTATACAAGAACCGAATATTATTATTATCATTATGAGCATGAGCAAAACTCACCAGATCATCTTCATATCCACCCGCTAGAACGATAGAGTATGCCCCTTCAATTTCTCGGCCGTGTATACCTGCAACATGGGGTCGATGAACTCCAGCCTCACTAACCTGAAAAATTGACAATATCGACACAAATAACTACATTTTCTTGGTCTTAGTGAGAAAAAAGATAATATAAAGCAAGATATATTTAATTGAGGCCATTTTGTCCCATTAATGTACAGATTAGTCATGGGTAGACAATAAAAATATCCTCCATTTTCCCTTTCTGCTATATTTTCTTAACAAAATAGCAATATATCTTGAGTCTACATACATAAACATGAATAAATATTTATAATGCATAATGCATGTATGTATTTTTGAATATGTATGTTTAAAAAACTTATGTAAATATATACATTATGATCTTTACATAATATTTTTTCCTTCAATGATGAACTGATCAATAAATGTAAATTCTGTAGATTCTGTAGATTTGAGACCATGACTTGTATGTCCCTTGAGGGGCCAATACCAGTAAATGGTAAGAAAAAACAGTGGCATGAACGTCCTACCATAGTTAAGTCCAACTTAAAGTCGATCTTAGTCTTTGTGAAACACTTCCCAGGCTCTCAGAAGCAGGCTATATACACACAAACTTACCTGAACCCTGAACCTCCAAAGCTGTCCTACGTGGATACCTGGGATAGCACCAAAATGATTGGGTGGGACTATCGTGCAAACCTTGGACCTACCCTGGCAAGCCATACCCTAAAAAAACAATAAACGAAAGAAACAGAAATGCTTATTACTTCTGCAAAGGGAGGTGATGTGGTCGAGTGGATACGTCACCGGACTGTCGATCACAAGGTCCGCGATTAGAGTCCCGCCGCGGCACTAATGTCCTTTGGCAAGACATTGATCTACATTTGCCACTCTCCACCCAGGTGTTAAATGGGTACCCGGTAGGATGCGAAAGCCAATGTAGTATGCTTAGCAATGTGAGCCTAGTAGCTCTTGCTGGAATGCTCCCCAGGGAGTGGAGAAAGTGCATACATTGTGTGCAGGCAAGCCAGAGTCCGATGACCGGAGTAATAATGTAAAGGGTTTAGAAACTCGGAAATTGCTGATGTATTAAGCGCTATGTAAGCACAAATATTTTAATTATTTTTATTGATAATATTGATAAAACAGTACTGATATTCATCGCAGAGTAGTTACACGAATAGTGCAGCAGGATATTTGTCAAGATAAATTTAAAGGAATGCCAAACTAAAGTTTTGACCTGTGAACTTTGACCTGGCAAGCCATACCCTGAAAACAATCAACGAAAGAAACAGAAACGCTCATTATTTCTGCGAAGGGAGGTCATTGATAATATTGATGACGCAGTACTGATATTCATAGCAGAGTAGTTACACGAATAGTGCACTGAGCAGGATATTTGTCAAGATAAATTTAGAGGGATACCAAACTCAAGTTTTGACCTGTGAACTTTGACCTGGCAAGCCATACCTAAAAACTATCAAGGAAAAAAACAAAAATGCTTATTATTTCTGCAAAGGGAGGTTATTGATAAAACATTCATAGCAGAATAATTACACAAATAGTGCAGCAGGATATGGATGCCAAACTCAAGTTTTGTTTGACCTTTGAACTTTGACCTTACCTTTCCCCAATCTCTCTGAGAGGTGGATGTTGCTGAAGCCATCTTGGATTTCTTCTTGCTAGTCTTGAGCTTCTGTCCTGCCATGACAACCTCTGATGCATCATTTTTGCACAGAGGGCAGTACCTGGTAAAAACAATTACAAATATTTTTGTTTGTTAAATAAAACAATAATTACAAAGGTTGTGTATATTACATCAATGTTTTTATTTCTGCCCTACAGACTAAAATTCTTTTTGCTTGTTTTGTTTCTCCTCAGCCATAACATCATTCTTACATACAAAGCAATACCTAGAAAAAGATATGAAAGCAATTTTGTCTGTTCTAAAGATCTCAATCAAACATTCAAGAAAATACAAAAGTCTCAAGTTACCCTGAAATATTTCAGTGATTTTCTTGCAGTGTAAATATCATGTTTGAAAATCAGTTTTTTTTCTTCAAGCAAGCAAATAAATTATCACAAAATGTTGCGATAGGATCTAAAAGTAGTCTTTTTAATCTTCTGTAAGAGCTGAAACTTGGCTTAGTTTATCAAAAGTATGATGTATACAGCTGGATCTCAATTTTACATAAAACTTGTGAAGGGAAAAGCTAAAAGAAAGTCCATGTTTAAGAACCTCCCTGGAAAAGGAACTTTACTTTAGCTCATGTTTTTTTCTTCTATTTCATCCATGGCTATCATCAAGGATGGCAAATTAATAGCCTCAAGTCCAGGACGTGGTTACTTCTTTCCCTAAAACTATTTTTCTGTCAAGCATGACCATCAAGCATGACAACATTATAATATTCCCCAATAACAGGACCTATGCAAAGAATTGGATGCTTGTCAAAAATTTCTTGCTGGATGATCCTGTTAGGTCTTTCCCTTTTTGAACAGTTTTAATGCATCTATCAGTTCACCAATTTATGTATGACCGTCATGTTTTAAAATGTCGGAAGATAAAAAAATTAACATTGACATATTGAAAATTGAACTTGATCGCGCAAGAATGAATCAGAATATATGACGGCTTGCAACAATTTACATAATAGTGTGAGTAACAGGTTTCCTCCTCTCCAACAATCGTAAGAAATACATGTATTTTGAGAAAAAGCAAGAAAGCAGGATATCCTTTCACAACTGTAAGTACAAGTTCACCAACATCCCATGAAATGTGAATTTATTTGATACATATTTTCTTTGGATATCGATGAACATGTACGTTTCTGTGAGACACTGTACCGGTGTAATATCCGCCAGAAAGAGAGCTTCATGCAGAGACGGGGCTCTTGATCATTCTGCCAATAGTTTTGTGATTTTTCACTTTCCACAAATATTATTGAAAAGCAAGTGCAATGGCTATGTGGTAGAGCAGGGGTCTCGTAACCGGGAGATCCTGGGTTAAAAACCAAGTCAATACGCTGGTGTCCGTTGGTAAGGCATTCATCCGCATTACCAAGTCATTCAGAGAGGACTTAAAGCTGTCGGTCCTCTGATGCTTACTTCCACACAAACAAACAAAATGCCAAATATACAAGTTTGCCCCATGAAACACAAGGTGACCTTGTAGCACCTCAAGGTGAGCTTGTTGTAGCTTACCATTCATCGACATCAGGTATGGACTCCATGGGCGGATCCAGGCAGTAGATATGGAACGGCATGTCACACTCGTCACACAGCAACGTCTTGTCATCATCCTCCTTGTTGCCACACATGTGACATGCGCAGTGCTTGCACTTCCTTCGAGGGTTGTCTTTGCAGTGTGCACAGTTTGGCGTTGTGGTTCCTGAAACGAACAACATAAAACGTGAATTGAATTATGACATAATTAATAAGGAGATATTAAATTTGATTGTTGCATTCGATGCGTTCTAGGGAAAAGGAACTTAAAGGGATTGGGTATCTTTGTCTCAGATTCTGAAACAAAATTGTGTATTTAGCTCATGCTGCAATGATAGTTATAAACCTTTAGGTCAGTCAGGAACCCCATGACTTTTACAAGCCGATCGCCTGTCTGATTATCAAGGTATTTATGACTAGAGCTCGAAATTTCAAAAAACGTTTTCTCAACAGCTTTTATAACACTACAGTCTATTGAGGGAAAAGAGTATGATGAAACCGGTCACTCAAAGATTTTTACTATTTTGAGGCACTTCATGATCATTTTGAAGCGCAATTTTTTAGGGCTTCAATATTACACCAGTTCACAGACACTGATAACAGATAGGGCTGTGCATCTCAGATTTAACATTGTTAAACAATGCCTTTCAACAAAAGTTACAGGTTCTATGGTGATGATTAGAATGTGATTTGCTCTGCCAAGACTAAGCTGGTCAATATTTTATTTTGTCAGAGATACATAGTTAGAGTTTGGTCTCTAATTGACGATGCCTTGAAAATGATGCCTTGAACTATACAGAGAAGAGCTAGAAGCCTCACCTTAAAACGTACTATTTATATTTCCTACTTCATCTTTATCACATGGCTAGGTAATTAAGAATAGATTTTATCATATAGTATAAGAACACTAATTCAGTTTGAAACCAAGATTTACCACATTAAAAAGTAATTTTTCACGTGAAGTACAGCACTTTGTTCATTTCCTCATTGGAGGTTTACATCTATATCATATAACTGACAATGAGGGGGTGGGGCACTACAAAATCATTAGCTATTGACATTTTGTATACTGTGACACAAACGTGCTAATCTACATCGGCAATTTGACCAGGGAAAAGGGGAATCTTAAAAGATTTGGAAGAGAGGATCTTTACTTTTGACGGGAGTTCCCAATGCTAATCTACATCGGCAATTTGACCAGGGAAAAGGGGAATCTTAAAAGATTTGGAAGAGAGGATCTTTACTTTTGACGGGAGTTCCCAATGCTAATCTACATCGGCAATTTGACCAGAGAAAAAGGGAATCTTAAATGATTTGGAAGAGAGGATCTTTACTTTTGACGGGAGTTCCCTTTGCTAATCTACATCTGCAATTTGACCAGGGAAAAAGGGAATCTTAAAAGATTTTGAAGAGAGGATCTTTACTTTTGATGGGAGTTACCTCTGCTAATCTACATCGGCAATTTGGCCAGGGAAAAGGGGAATCTTAAAAGATTTTGAAGAGAGGATCTTTACTTTTGATGGGAGTTACCTCTGCTAATCTACATCGGCAATTTGGCCAGGGAAAAGGGGAATCTTAAAAGATTTTGAAGAGAGGATCTTTACTTTTGATGGGAGTTACCTCTGCTAATCTACATCGGCAATTTAGCAAGGGAAAAAGGGAATCTTAAAAGATTTTGAAGAGAGGATCTTTACTTTTGACGGGAGTTCCCTCTGCTTCTAACGTGGCGGCGTCACATGTCGACTCTCCAACCTTCTCCGCCTTGAAGATCTCTTCCGTCAGACGGACCTTGCAGTCCTTCAGGACGTCACCGCTCGGGCCAAGGAGGATGTCCCCTGCCAACTCCTTGTATGACCTTGTCTCTTTCTGTACAACAAAACAAACGTACAAACAAGATTAAAGACATCTCTTTGTACGTCCTGGTCTCTCTCTCTCTCGACGAGAAAAGACTGTAAGATCATGGACTACCACTTCACGTCCTGGGGGGTGTTTCACAAAGATCCTAAGTAGAACTTACGGTAACTCCAAGTTGGATTTTAAAATTATTGAGAGCCATTTGTAGCCTTAAAATGAAATATATTCAAAAGCAGAAATTCAAGTATTTTAGACTTTTCATAGATTCCACATCAAGAACATGAAATTTCCTTAAATGATAATAGAAAATTTGAATGATTGAATCAACATTTTATGCCTTTTAAAATAACTTTTACAAAATATTTTCAAAGATTTCTAATGGCTTCCCATACTTGTGAAGTCCAATTTAGGATCTTTTACCCACATCATTATTAAAATGTTCCCCCAAGATCAAGAAGTTAAGACATCCTCCTTACATTACAAACAAATACAATTGACCATTTAAGAAAAGACTGAAACAACATGGTCTACCACTGAGCGCTTCCTGGTTCTTTCATTTTGCCTGGTAATCTTTCCCACATCATTAAAAATGTTCCTCTAAGAACATAAATTGCCCTGTGCCATTAGAATCAAGAATGTAACACATCCTCTTTTAAATACACCACAAACAAATACAATTGACAATTTAATTGTTGGATGACAATTAATGTCAGCATAATCATATCCTTATTTGCCTCTGCCTATATCAACAAAAACATTTGGATCCTATACATATCTGATGCTAGTCCTTCTAAATTTCATTTTTCAAACCATATTACGTAATGGAGAGCTTAAGTGCATGAGACTTTCATTGTTTATGAAAAATGAAATCCTGAGGATGTTTTCTTATACAGTATAGTTAAGACATTCAGAAAGATGTGTGTCCCTAAAACTTACAACCTTTACTGCAATCCTTTTTAATAAATTAAAACAAAATCATAGGGGCTTTTAAATATTGGTTAAGACATTGAACGTCCTTCTCCAAAATGAGAACCTTTGGCAGATAGATTCTTTGAGGAAATGAAAAAGAATTTGTCTCCGTGGTAATGTAGTTAAGAATTCAATTGGGAGAGAAATTGGTTTTATCTAATGAGCTTGAAATCATGTATACACACCTATTGTAAGAAGCCTGAAATAGCAAAAACACAGTTCTCAGATCATGAGGAGGTTTTATTGGGGTTGAAAAACGATCAAATAGCTTAGGCAGACTACAAGTTATAATGATAAACAGATCTTTGACTATGGCATCACCCCACACCAAATAATGTTCCATTCAAATGATTAAATAGTTCAAATCACCTTGTTTTTGACGACCATGTCATACCAGTAACCTCTCTGCTTAGGTTCATCACAGTTATAATTCACCATGACGATGTCGCCCACGGTGACATCCTCATAGTCGATCATGTTGCGGGCTCGCGGCCGTATGCTGCGGCTACTGATCTTAGCAATGCCTTCCTCATCATACCTGTATATCCAAAACACATTATTACACAAATTCAGTGACAATACTTGTGAGCATAATTTTAATATGACTAGCTGGATGCTTAAATACATCCCGAGGCAATTTCACTAACAGCAGTTGAATTTTGTGAAATATTAGATATGTTAACATCACTAAAGATCAACAACAATTAAAATTATATTTATTACCAATATATACTTTAGTAATACAATGCCAAATCAACTCCATACCGACTCTCTAATGACCGATAAATGGCCATTATAGATAATCTGTTCAAGGTGTTATCGATCTGGCGTCGGTCTGGCATCGGTCTCGTTGATATAACTTTATGCAGGTTACCAAGGTCTTGTGTACTTAAATCAAACAAATTTATGAGAGCTTTCTCAATGCTGACAGATTTAGTGATTCTCTATGTTCAAGTTCTCTTCAACCACTAGGTTTATTTTATTCTAATTTGTATATTACTGAATGCAGGGAGGGCAAATTTACAATGTCACAATAAAGTAGCAATACTTCTTTGTTTTCTTGATGCAAATTCAAGACAGCAATTACCCATAGCAAGTAATGAGCAACATAAACAATACATAAACATCACATTTTATAATCAAGTACATATAGTCTAGGTGCATATCTTCTTTCTAAAAAACAATTATTGCTTGCTTTCAGATTTCAGCTTCAACGAGACTTCGTACACAGAATTAAAGATATCATACCCTTCATACTTCACGTGGTATATAAGTCCATCATGCCTCGTCCAGTGTGAGTCATGCTTCCCTGCGCTCTGGATGACCCCACTACCCCCTTCTTTTAAAATGGACTCATCTGAGCCACATGTCCTTTGTGATGCTGGATCATTGCACTCTGTGTCCATGGGGGTGTCAGCATCACCATTTAGCACGTTTTTCTCATTTTCTGAGTCTTTGGGTAATGCTGGTTCGTTTTCATTCTGGTCCATTTTTTCAGGTTTGACCTGGACCTGGTCTTGAGCTTTCTCATCCTTGGCCTTGGTTTCGCTTTCATTGTTATTGTTTGTTTCTTTGTTTTCCTCCTCCTCCTCCTTTTCAGTGATTTTCACAATGTCCGCCTCAAACCAGGCCCCCATGCTCATGTCTATGCCATCTACGACATCACCAACCTGACAAGGGAGAGAAAGAAAACAAAATTATAAAACCTTTTTTTAGAAGGCGGGATGGCTCAGCGGTAGTGCAGTGGTCTCATAACATAGAGGTCCCTTTGATGAGGCATTACCAAGTCCCTCAGAGAAGACTTAAAGCCATCGGTCCCCTGGTTGCCTAAATACTTACAAACATATCAATGCTTTATCAGCAGTCAGGTAAAACAATAATCTACAGGTTTCTCTATTTTTATAGTTAATTCATGACAGAATAAGAAGAAGTTTTGTTCGATTTTCAAGCACATATCTTGTGATTATAAATGAAGTTTAATGTAGCAGTTGCTGGCTTGACCGAGAGTCTTCCATGTTATCTGGCTAAAATACTCCGTTTAGTAAAGAATAAGCATGTTAGCTTTAAAATTAAAGTTAATTCCAGTGGCCAGGATAATTGGTAAATTACCGTAACAAATCTCTGGTAATCAACACATCATGATGAAATAAAATGTGTACCTTGAATAGCCCCCTCAGCTGGCTAGTTGATGCTTCCACCTTCGTTGCGGCATCCACATTCTCTGAATCGCTGGTCTCCGATCCAAATCCACTCTCGGCTTTGCCCTCGCTTTCCTTGTCCCCATCTTTTCCCTCGACCTCTGCCTCGACCTCTGCTGTTTCGTCCTCCTCGTCGACGGGCGCGGCCCTCATCATCAGCTGGATGGTGTCATTGAGGTTGATGCGGTAGTCAAAGAGGGTGTGGCCATCGACGAGCTGGAACCAGAGAACAAAAAATATAGTTTAAAGCCCCACTGCACTACTTATAGCCTTTTCAGGACCATGATGTAAAATAGATTTTGTATCTACAATGTATTGTATATCTGATTCTTGTTATCCTGAATAAATATGTTTCAATAAATAAATAATAGCTACTTGCGCCCTCTATATAGCAAACAATGCCTAATCAGTGCCTGTTGGTCCTCCATGATCATCTTTTTCTTATGTTAATTGAGAGCTGATTTATTATGTCGCAAGGGACCAGCACCACATAAGACTTAATTGTTCTTTCTTGCTGGTCCTCATTCGTATATATATTTGTACTTTATGTTCATCTTTTGTAATGTTATTTGTATGTTCTTTACTTATCAATGTAAATATCAATGTTATAATTATGTATGTCTTTATATGACGAATGAAATAAATTGAAATTGAAAAAAATTGAATTGAGATAACCACCTGCCAGTGACCTTGCAGGAAGGTCTAATCCCCCTGGCCAAACTAGTACAGACGAGCTTTAAATGAAGATCAAGTTAATTCACACGACGTCTACAGTTTTGAAAACGATCTGGACATGTACTGAAAAGTTGGGGAATCTACATTAAATACAAATTTGACACTGACCAACCCAGGCATGATTTGGCCAACTTAAAACAACAAACAGAATTTGGAACTGAATATAGAGGCAAAGCCTGTGTTCAGAAGTTTTCAGATGTTTCCAGAAGTTTCCAGAAGTATCCAAAGTAATTCATCAATCTCACACCATATTTTAAACTCCCTAATCCCCCCCCCCCCCCCTCCCCCGGAAAAAACCCTTGTGGCTATAAACAAGGCTTATTACAAACCTGTTGAGTACCTGCTAACTACATGTATGTACACACAAGTATGTGTACCCGGTACACATTCCCCTACTGTCTCTTATCTACTTAAATCATATCTGAAGAATTCAACTTGTCAGTTTTTAATGATACTATGCAAATGGCCATGGCTTCGAGGGTACAGTGTAAAGTGTAAAAAGTTGGTTAGATAATGAATGATATTTGTGTGATGTTTTAAAAAGATTAAGAGAACAGAATTGTGCAGTCCAACCTGTCTATAAAGGCCACTCAATGAAAACAAATAATATATGGCCACTAAAAACAGGTGGCCTTTATAGAGAGGTGGCCACGAAGACAGATTTTGAGTGTCATTTGTAGGCCTATGTACAGTGTATTGGAGTAAACCTTTGCAAATTCAGTGATTTTTGGCTGGGAAAGGGTTAACATATATGTCCACAGCATTGAAAACCTCTTGATACATAACAACCATTCCCTGTACATCACTTCACCTCAACATCTCACTATAATGCCCAAACTGAGGTTTCGCTTTCATTGTAAACACGCCTTTGATAAATGACAAACGTTTCATACTGGCAATCAGTGGGTTAAGTCCAGAGGGGAGATTCTCGGCTGTACTGCTGCACGAAGCGAACAAACATATCTCTTTTCTTGGATTGTGTAACATTCAAAACACCATGTTCTCAAGTGCGCCACTAACTTGGCAGCTTGCCAAAGCTGGGCACTCCTTCCTATCCGTGCCCCCTTGCGATTATTTGCAGACGAGCAGAATATATTTAACATAATTTACCATTTTAAGAACATGTAGATACATAGCAACGAATGCTTTCGGTACCCTTCTGCGTACAGTACATCTACAATGGCAATACAAATACGTTACAGTTCAACAGTTTTCACAATTTCTTTTTTTTTAATTTCCAAGATCCAAATCAAACGCAAGTCTTGGGTAGCTCGATTGCCCGGGCAACATGAATACATACAAACTTACAAAGTGAATGATAATGAAGTGTTACTGCTCTAATGGGCTGATAACAAGTTGAAGGGGAAAGATGTAATAAATTTTAAAAGACAAGCTAAATCTTCTCGGCAAAGCAAACACTATAAGGGCGGGGGGGGGGGGGACGCATGGCCTCTTACACAACCAAATTTGACACACCTTTAAACCTCATGAAGTACCAAATTAATGTACATGTACCATGTACCTCGAACTGTACCCCTGACAGCATAAGTCCCTTGAATATGTGACAATCTTTGTTTTTTCTTTCTTTCTTTTTTGTTGTTGTTGTACCCCTACCCCAAACCTTGACAGAGAATCATGATTCCACCACTGAAAAGAGTTTATTGAACAATGTTTGAGATTATATCAAATTTAATAGATGAGATTATGGCCCTCGGGATGAAACAACTTTACAAAAGAAAACTGATCATTAAGGGTACCGGTATATGAGACAACAGGAACTGCTTTGAGGGAGTGAACATGTGGTCTGCAAATTGCTTGCAACTACGAAATGATCAAGAAATATGATATTCTCAGCCAAGTCCATTAACAAAAAAGGACGCACATTTTCCCCCAGGTCTTATTAAATTGACCTTACCATATACCAGAGCATCCACGATAACACCAGTCCGTGGACCGATCTAGTTTCTGTAAAGGGGGGGGGGGGGGGGGGGGGGTTGGGGGGTTGGAGGGCACCTTTCTGAAAACACTTTTGACAAGCCATGTCAACGAAATTGTGGAGCGGACAGATTTTTTCTTCATATTTTAATGTATGCCAGTGAAGGGGCATGGGCTGGTTGTGCCCCCCCCCCCCCTCCTCCTCTCCCTGAAGTCAACACAATGTGGTCATGAGCTTTTATTTGATTAAATTACTTTATTACCTATTATCCCATTCATAATGCATAATTAATGGTTTAGGGAATTCCAAGCGTCACCATTTTCCAAGAACCATTATACCACTTAAAAAACACTTTCTATACCACTTGGCACGAATTCAATGTGGTAGAGC
This sequence comes from Strongylocentrotus droebachiensis, assembly GCA_035222895.1. Lineage (NCBI taxonomy): Eukaryota > Metazoa > Echinodermata > Echinoidea > Camarodonta > Strongylocentrotidae > Strongylocentrotus > Strongylocentrotus droebachiensis. The sequence goes on from JAVYIG010015261.1 coordinate 34,920, forward strand.
AATATTTTTCTTGACTATAAACATCTTTTGAAATCAGGGGCAGAACCAGGGAGTAAAAACCGCTTTCTATACCACTTGGCAGTCATTCAATAAAGCAATCAATTTTATCTTGACTAATCATCTTTTTAAACCTGGGGCAAAACTGGGGAGTACGAACTAGCCTACGAGTGGTATGTGCACCTCCCCTCCCCCCCAAAAAAAAATATCTTCAACATGCCACAACTGAAGTACACAAGTAACGGGTCATAATGTTTTGAAGAAAATCAATTATATTCAGATAACCAAACTCTTTTTTCAGTGTTTTTAACGTCCCAAATGCCCACATAATTGCTCTCAGAAATGTAAAATCCTACTCTTTTTATTACAATTACTCATTTCAGTTGAAATGTACCCATGTTTTCCCAACATTCTGGCATACCTTTATGTGATACAATAGATTTCACCCACAGTAGAGCACTTTGAAGCCTGGATACCTTTCATATTATACCTAAATTCAATCTGTTCTAAAATACTAAAAAAAAGACCAAAATTGAATTACAAAGTTCTCGCCCATCGATCGAGGCACCGTTTTTGGAAACATTTCCTCTTTCTTTCTCAGAATAATTTTGTCCCTCCCCTTGGGCATTAAATTCCTCTCTCATCCCCATCAGCTTATGTGACCTTTGACCTGACAAATCCATTGTTCCCATGGCAACATTGTACATGGAGTGGAGTCATTGAACCTCAGCTTTTGTGAATAAGGGCCTCCCCACGGGGGTCTTTAGTGAGATACACGGAGGGGGGAAAAACTTTGGGTTTATTCTTTAACATGTGTAGGCTTCTATTAAACGTTTGACAATGGTATCAAGAGCAAAAAAGCCAAAAGAATTCCAAACTACGTTTTAGTAGCAATTACAGGCAGTAATAAAGAAGAAGGAGAATTACTTGTTTGACTTCTGATGAAGACAAAGCTTAGCTAATTACAGCAAGTTCTGATACATTTTTTCAAAGTTTTTAAGCCGAGACCTAATTTATAACATCCATAAATTTGAATACATTTACTTGATAAACCACTTCACATACCTGTAATCCATCACGTTATCAAGAAAATGGCAATGCCTATGTCGTACTGAAAAACTGTACATTAATCTCGCTTTATGCCTCTCTCATACACTGTTGGGGAATCTTGTAGATCAATGGGCAGGAATATAATAAATCTCTCAGAATCAGCAGTTATTTCTTGTGGTTAAGTTTCCTTTATCTACATGTATATACAGTATGTGGAGACCTAATCTTCAAAGCTTTCAATAATGTATTACAAATTAATCTGACAAATCAATGTACATGTAGATCATACTTTTGTTGTGTGAATAGGGAAAATAAACCTGCATGCAAACCCGGGTTACAGGTGGGTTTGTCATATACATGTGGAGCCTCTGCTACTTTCATTTTCATCGCCCATACAGCTCAAAATGGCTTCATACCGACAATCAGAAATATTTGTGGGGTGAAACAAGCCCTTCCCAAATAAAAGCCCGGGACTTTGCACATTCTAACCGCAAAGAACAGGGAGCCATCCACAAATGGTTCCAATTTCAGCAAGATTTCAATAATGAAGAAGCACCGACTTCTGAGTGATCGTAGGGGATAAAAAGGATGATATTTGACTGCATTTGTGAACGGTCCTCGTCCTCCGTTTGCACCCCTCTCCATTTTATTACCACAGGTCAAGGATAGTCAACAATTGAATTCCAATACTAGCTGAAGTTTCTGGTGTTATTGTCATATTTTTCTCTTGTGAATAATATCAGAGTCTTGCCGAATTTTGTACAAATGTCAAATAATTTTCATCATCAACATTCAATACTCTTTGATTTCTTTTCTGGCTATACGAGTAGGTCAGTGTGAAAGAGAGATACAAGAAAAAGAGAGGGAGCAGGGTGCAATCGCAGAATAAAATATGAATTGTATAGGGGGAAAAAGATAATGAGAAAATAACCATAGATTTGGCAGAAAACTATGAAAACTGTACTCTTGAGTTGATAGTAGTGTTTAGAATTTATTGAGACAAATAATTCAAATAGAAATGTTTAGAACAGTGTACACAAAATGCTTTTTTGT
>JAVYIG010015262.1:0-37015 GCA_035222895.1 Strongylocentrotus droebachiensis
AAGAATGCAAACTGCCATTGAAGAACGTGATACTACAAATACACGCAAAATCTTGTCACTCCAAGCAAACGAGCAGGAGAATTACTCACGACGGAACTGAATTCAGTGTACATGTACATGTACATGTAATTGTAAGTGCTAACAATATGGCACAGATGCAATCATCCTCAAAGCAGTCATTGAGACCTTTGGCCTTGGCATCTCTCTCGCCAATAGACAGAAATAACTGTCTGGTATGGGGAATTTCGAAATAAAACTGACATTTGTCAAACTTCCCCATACACAGACACAGGCGCGTACGCAGGATTTTTTCAAGGGGGGGGTTTTAACATTTATAATTCGGGCCGAAAATTTCGCAACGACTCAGCCGACCGCTGAATAAGCGGGGGGGGGGTTTTCGACCTCGAAATTTGACATTTTGCTCCGTTGAGGGGGGGTAAGGTCACCTGTTTTTGGTCAGTCAATGGGGATTTTTTTTTTTTTTTTTTTTTTTTTTAATAATAAAAAAATAAAAAAAAAAAAAAAAAATCCAAAAGGGGGGGGGGGGTTTTAGGGGGGTTTTGGGGGGGTTTATACACATAAAAATACCAAGGGGGGGGGGGTTAACCCCCCAAACCCCCCCCCCCCCCCCCCCCCTGCGTACGCGCCTGCACAGACACATTTACGGTTATCCTTGGCATATGCACAATGGAGGGGGTGGGGGGGGGGGGGGGGTCAATTAGAGATTCCATAATTTTTGCCTACTTTCTTTTCATTATCTAGACAAAATGATATAGAAAAAAAAATGATTGAAAACAAAATGAATCTAATTTTCTTATACCGGTACTATGAAAATAACATTAATTGTAGAACATCAAAATAGAAGGACTTACATGTACTTTCAGCTTATCTGATGCTTTTCTTGAAGCTTCTGTGCGAGGTGAGATGGGTGATCACACACAAACTGCATTGCATAGCCTCCCCTCACTAACCCGTACGTATAGAGACAAAATCTTGCCCAATTACAGCTAAATTCAACTTGTATACAAAGTGCATTGGTCTTTGAGTGGAAGAAAACTTACTGGAAAAAATCAATCCAAGAAGACCCTATCAGAAGAAACATGCTGGTCTGCTATCCGCAACAAGATCCCATCCTAAACCACTGGGAGGACACGTTAGGATGAGTTATTGAACTCATCCCCTTAATAAATTATAACAAAAATGTAAAAAAGCTAATCTCATGCAAAGAAGATCTTGATCATTTGCCTGCAATGGATAATTTAGATACATACCCCCAACTACATATTTGGCTGGTACATATCTTGTACAATGAACCATAGTGAACATTTCCCTTGCAGTTTAAAGCCCCTCTAAAGTGTTGGGAGCCCCAAATTTGCCAAAAATTTGATGACAAAATTTCACTTAAATTGTATCATAATGTGAAAGACAAGGATGTCATTTAAAACACATTTCTGCAAGGATTTTCAAAAAATTGTGTTTGAGGATAAATATTGATAAAAAAAAGAATACGTAATTTTGTTTTTTTGAATCTCTTTTTACTGAAATTATCAAATTGGCAAGCTGATAGTAGTTAAATATTCAGAAACCCAAATCAAACATGCAAACATTTACTTATACACTAGATGATTACCGGTATATAAGGATTAATGTTAACATTGACCATATTTATATTTGTACATGTACATGTACATGTATGTATGCCAAATAGTGGTAATGATTTTGTTGGTATGAGTTACTCACATTTTCTATACCAGGGTAACTATTAAACAAGACTGCATCTCTGATTGAACAAATCTTTACTAATATGTAATGATGTACATGTATATGCCAGTATAACTCCTGTATTCTTTATTGTGATGCAACTGATTAATTCCAATTTTCCAATTAAGTAACCACATAATAACTCCTCCATCTGAGTCCTTCAATACCGTCAAATCAATGATGACACTTAATTGGCCCTAAAGGTTGATGTACTGTACAATGTACAAAAATCTCCTGAAAAGAAAAAGGAATGAACTGAAAATAGCTGTAAAATACAACAACACCATTCTTGTATGACATTTGAGTTACATGTAGTTTGGTTGATAGTTGATACGCAATGAATTCTATGAATGCTTCTGAAGATAATTAAAAAAAAAGTAAGAATGTGTAGAAGATATTTGATAAATTATTATGCAGAACCAGACTAAATTATTATCCAGAATAGTGCTGCGACCGTGTATAGGCACGAAACCACCACTACACAACAGATAAACGAAGAACAAAAAATCATTTGTTTTTCAGGATTATAAGAGTCTGAAGTCAATATTTCACTAAAATGTCTGTCATCAGTCTAAAAATAAAGTTTAAGTTCCACTGCTACTTCCTTGAATAATCATTTCCATACACTGTACAATTTTGATTCAATGCCGTTGAGTCTCTTCTCTTGTCATCATGCAAATAATGCCAATTATTGTGATCTAACTTTCCAGCGAGCGCAATGGTTTTGTGTGCAGTATGGTTACTACACCTGTACAGTTACAACTTTGCCAATGCCATTGAGTCTTTTCTCTTGCCGTCATGGTAATAATAATAGGCAATTTTTGCAAACTCATTGCGGAATTAGAATCTGCGGTTCGTGTGCAAAATCGAGAAGATACTATAGTAACAGTTGGATGACCGCTGAGGCCCTGAAATCTAGAACGGGTTTTGGCCAAATCTACGGGCGTTCTCAATGACGCCCCAAGTGAATCAAGTGCCTCGATACAAACTATTTAATTCACCTGATAATAATAATAGTATTTAAATAGACAGAATCCAATCTGCATACATTAGTTGTTGCCACACTTTTGCAGTTTGCATTCTGACTATTGCGAATCCTAGACAGGTGAATGAAATAATTTGTATTGAGGAACTTCACAATGACGTACAGTATGTATTAAATTTGATTACATTACGAAAATGGCCTGTTCCCTTCAACGCAATACAGTACAGACGGGACTACACAACTAGCACAACTTGTCTCGACCAAGCCACAAAACGGCTTTTTATCAAATTTCAACAATAATTTATCATCAAGTTTTAAAACAATTCATGTTATATCCATATTCATGTTGTTACTGTTCAGAAACAATAATCGGAAGAAACAAAACTCACCGAAGAGTCATTTGTGCCAGGGGCGGATCTAGGGGGGTTAGGAGGTTTAAATCCCCCCTTTGGCTGGCCAAGGTTCTTTCTACCTCCCCCCCCCCCCCCCAAAAAAAAAAAATATTGGTTGGCACTTTTTTCAAATTGAAAACAAATTTTAGTGCTCCCTACCCCCCACTAAGCGAAATATTGGTCGGCGCGATTTTTCAAATGTCAACCCCGCCCGCCCACGCCATAGAAAAGAAGCTAGATCCGCCCGTTCAAATTCGTCATCCTTCGTTATTAGACGACAAAATTCTCATAACCATCTTTGGTACAAGCTCACTGATTGGCTGTTTATTCACTTGGGGCGTCATTGAGAACGCCCATAGATTTGGCCAAAACCCGTTCTGGATTTCAGTACCTCAGCGATCACCCTGCTGTTTATAGTAGCTTCTTGATTTTGCACACGAACCGCAGATTCTCTGTCCGCAATTAGCTTGCGAAATACCCCTAATGTTTGTCGAACTGGCAACAACTAATGTATGCAGTTTGTATTCTGTCTATTGAAATACTATTATCCTTATCAGGTGAAAGAAATATTTAGTATCGAGGCACTTCACAAAGACGTTTGCATTAAATTTGGTTACATTACGAAAATTGCCTAATAGCATTGCAAATGCAATACCTCCGTAGAGATACATGTACGTACGCATTCACCGAAAAGCGAAACCACGTATTGTATTGAGGGCAGTCTGTATGCGACGGCCATAAACCTGAGTGCTCTGCGTCCGCGAAGGTCTGTATGTTGCTGAGCAAAAAAAATCGCTAATATGTCAATCATTGCGGTCTGACTATTCCATGAGCATGATGATTTTGTGTGCAGTACTGTTACTACTGTAACAACTTTACAGAGAAAAATGGTTGTTGTGAATGCGCGCTGGATTGCTGGTCTTAAATGTACTGTACAACATACATGTACTGTACATGTACAAATGTACCTAGCTGAAATACTGCTTTTGTTTTTGGTAAATGTCATAATAATAATAATAATAAATTATATTTCTATAGCGCATTATACAAGGTATGTCTCTATGCGCTTTACATTGTATTACAAGCTTAATTAATTACATACATCTACTATTGAACTATTGAACTATAACTGTGTATACACGCAAAGATAAACTGGCTGTGTGCACTGAATGGAAATTACACACTAAACTCACAGCACTAAATTCCAGAAACAATTTAATGACAATAAAAGATATTGTATAAATACCGGTAATTGGAATATTATTGAAGACTTGCCTGGTAAAAAGGTTAAAGCCTTTAAACCATCACATGACACTTGATGTTCAAGTTATTCAACACCAAAAGAGTGTTTGAAGTTACAATTGTAATGCTTATTTTGTGACCCTTTTTATCTAATTAGTAAAGATATTAAAGGTAATGAGAGCCATTAGCAAGTATTGATAGTAATAGTTTTTTATGGGAAATGTAACCCTAAAAGTAAGATGCTCTGAAGGAAACATTAAAAATTTAGAAGCAGGCTGGTGAAAGTTTGAACAAACTCAGACAAGTAATAAGTACATGTAAGGTTTTAATGTTTGAAATTTGTAGTCTGTATATGAATTTCAATTTTTTGAATTGATGATTGGGCATGTATAGTGATGTTATGTTGGACCAATATCATTCAACACTTACACATGTAATATGACTATGATAGAACCTCTTCATTTTTGGAGGACCTATTGAGCTCTCTGAATATATTTTTTAGTACAGCTCTGAGAGAAAAGGGACTGGTATACTGTAAACTTTGTTTTAAAAGTGTGAAACAAATGGAGATTTACAATTATGTCCCAGTAGAATGACTTACAGTGTATTGTACATTGCTGGTTGTGAATGTTAAGTGATTACAACTTTGTAATAATTTTGTTCTTCTTGTTTTAAATCAATTTCTTTGAACTTTCTTATTGTTTTTTTTAATTTCTTTTAAACTCTCACCAATTTTTTCTCTGATCTTTCTTTATTTATGGATTCAACTTGTTATAAAGGTTGGTATATTATATGATCCAACAACATTATTGATACTTTGCAGCAGAAGCATGCAGTTGTACACTGAATATAACAACTCTATATTTTGATGTTGTTGCTGATGTGTTGTTCATCAAACAGCCATGAAATTCATCATTATAAACTTCATTCATCATCCAAAAGTCAATATTTAAAAATTGTAATGATGTTCTTAAATATGGAGTGAGTCAAAGTCATTGGCTAGGTCAATTGGTTAACAACAATATGGAATGAATAGTGATTACCTGTATTATTTTCATAACTTCAATTACTGAACAACTCTTAGTAGAACATTTTTTAACACAGTGAGCAAATATTTCACCCAACAGCTAAAAATGTTTTTGTGGTTAATGTTGAATAGAAGTATAACATTTTATCAACCCTAGAGATATTATTGTATTAAAGAACTTTTCAAATGTTGAATAATGAATATCCATTTTACATGTAGAGTGTATAAAAATACCAACATTTAGCAATCATACAACAAACATTCTGTGATATGAGTTCAGGCTCAAAACATAACACTATTTGTTAATGCATGGCAACAAAAATGAAGACACCTTATTGTTTATGTCTTGCAGTGTAGGAAATGATGTTATCTCTTATTGTGAAAGCTTTGTCAAAAAGCTGTATTACAGAATTTAAATACATGTAGCTTTGTTTTCAGTAGACAAGAATATCAAAAGACATCAAACTTCAGGACCTTGCCTATTCTGCAATTTTAATTTTAATTTTCCGTCAACATGATTGTATGAATACTTTTAAAAGTTTGTTGTTTGTTAATTCATCATTTGCATGTAGCATTGCATAACATTCTTTAACCAATGAATTTCTGTTTACATTGGTGCCTAAATTATATGGATTTTGTAACTTTGATATGTGCAGTATACTGCTGAATGGGAAACGGGAAACATGATACATGTAAGTGACAATGTTGCAAACAAAATAGTGACTCTTAATATTAATGTTGATTCTAAAATACATGTACATACATGTACATTAATGAAATTCACAATGAACATGACGGACAAAGAAAGCGGACAAAATATACATTTCCTCATTCTACCCTCAACAATTGCTATGGTAGACAAAGGAACATCCTTTCACTGCTATTATGTAAAAATCTGTAGAACAGGTGTCACATGCATCTTGTTCTACACATTTTTAATTAATAGCAGTGAAGGGATGTTCCTTTGTCTACCATACATGTATATAGCAATTGTTGAGGGTAGAATGAGGAACTGTATATTTTGTCCGCTTTCTTTGTTCGTCATTTCCATAGTGATTGTAGATTTCTGCACCTAAACAGATGTCTTGTTATCCAAAAGAACTGGTGAAACTCTCAAAATGATAACTCTCAATAATAGCACCACAATCAATTGGGTATCATTGCATAGAGAAATAGGTCTACCTGTATTACAGAATAAAAAAGGATAGTATTATATTCTCATAAGTGATATTAACCAAAACCAACTTTCTAAACAGGGTGGATTGTTTCAGAAATGCATATTTCCTTCAAATATTTAATATCTGTGACATTTACATGCAATCTAAATTTGAAGCTCAATTTACTACCGGGTAGTTTGGTTGAAATTGGTTGCGATTGTCTTTCTTCAAATCACTTTTTAAAGCAAAACAGGTTTTGATCTGAGGTATAATCAGAAAATTAAAACATTTGTATACTAATAAAAAGAAATAGATTAAATTCCTCTCCTGGCAGCTTCAACTCTGAAGTATGGATGAACTATGGCCTGTACCTGCACTAGAAGTGGTCAAAAGCCTACTATTTTGAGTAGTATAAAATTATAATCTTTGGAAAATCCTGTTTCAATTTATTATACAATGTTCAGTGAGCTGTGAGGCTACATTATAGATTTAAGTGGTATCAGTTACGATTTATGGGCCATTCCCTTTCTCCATCTCACTGAACATGTAGTATTGTTTTGGGCTATATTTAAAGAAACAAAATCAAATCAGACTACCGGTAGTCATTCTCTTTCCATACAGTGATGAAGTGAGCAATGTGGTTCAAAATTCTGAATACTTTGTTTTGGTAATGTGATCTTCCAATGTCTTCCAGTAATGGTTGTCTTGCTGACCCTGACTTCTAAGCAAATAGCCTTCCTTTTTTTTAAATGGTACATTGTAGCTGCAATAGTTTTGAGAAAAAAATCTTGATATACACCCTGTACATGTAGGTGTCACATTAATTCATTTTCTATTTATGTAAATAATAATAAGCATATCAACACCACCCTTATGTAAATAAAAATGTTAACAAAAATTCAGGGCAAAAACTTTTCCTCACAACAACGCAGCCTCTCTAAATCAAATATGTTGGTATGTCCCTGATAGCAGAGACTGGTAAATATCACGTCATATTTACGTCTTGTACTACGTCTTTAAGACGACATAACAAGACGTCAAAAAGACATGATTTTGCACCCGCGCACGTCGTCATGAGGACGTCATATTTTGACGTGATTTTTACGTCTTATTAGTCAAAGAAAGACGTCTTTAAGACGTCAACTTGTACCATAGGAAGACGTCATATGGACGTCATATTTACGTCTTTTAGTTAAAGAAAGACGTCTTTAAGACGACATAACAAGACGTCAAAAAGACATGATTTTGCACCCGCGCACGTCGTCATGAGGACGTCATATTTTGACGTGATTTTTACGTCTTATTAGTCAAAGAAAGACGTCTTTAAGACGTCAACTTGTACCATAGGAAGACGTCATATGGACGTCATATTTACGTCTTTTAGTTAAAGAAAGACGTCTTTAAGACGACATAACAAGACGTCAAAAAGACATGATTTTGCACCCGCGTACGTCGTCGTGAGGACGTCATATTTTGACGTGATTTTTACGTCTTATTAGTCAAAGAAAGACGTCTTTAAGACGTCAACTTGTTCCATAGAAAGACGTTGTATGGACGTCATATTTACGTCTTTTAGTCAAAGAAAGACGTCTTTAAGACGTCAACTTGTACCATAGGAAGACGTCGTATGGACGTCATATTTTGTCGTGATTTTAACGTCTTATTAGTCAAAGAAAGACGTCTTTAAGACGTCAACTTGTTCCATAGAAAGACGTTGTATGGACGTCATATTTACGTCTTTTAGTCAAAGAAAGACGTCTTTAAGACGTCAACTTGTACCACAGAAAGACGTTGTATGGACGTCATATTTTCTCTTTAGGTCCTATTGGTTAAATAAAGACGTCTTTAAGACGTCAACTTTCACCCAAGAAAGACCTGTATACGTTGTATGGACATCAAATTTTGACGTGATATTTACATTTTACTGGTCACTTCGATGTACCTTTTATCCTTCCATGATCTATACGTCTTTGTTGTCCTCTAAATAACATCTATAAGACCACCTAATCAAGGAAGAAAGTGTCAAAGTCACTTCATGTACACATTCTGAACAATCACACAGTAAAATCAAAGCAAAAAAAAAAACATCACATAATATATATATATATATACATGCCAGACAGAAAGTAATTTTCATATTTTTAATGTACACGTATATGGTATGAAAATGGATAACAAAAATAAAAAATACGTATTTCTATACCTTCTTATTCTATCTAACTTGGCTTCCATTGGTACACAATCTTTTCATCACTATCCTGACACTTCTTCCAAAACATGCTGTATAGATACCTAGTGTATTTCTGTCAGTCTCATAATTTATTTAAGAAAGTTAACAGGCCATCACAAAGATATCTGTTTCGTTATAAATTGTGCTACAAGAAACTATGACATATTGGCTAAACTTATAAGTCTTACGGTTGTTGGAAGCAGGTTAGCAGCATAGAGACTAGGTAAAGCTACACTGATACCCGCAGTATTTTAGTAGACAAGCAAACAGCACACTGGGGAAGTTCCTCATATTCAGCAAAACAGCATAGTGGAAAGCTAGGCATTCATCAGTGCAGCTCTACCTTGTCTCCATGCTGCAAAACCGCTCCTGACAACCCCAAAGACTTTAATGCAGATAAAGACTATCATATAAAACAAAAGGTTGTTGGAAAGAATTTCTGTGCATGAAAGATCAATTCTTGTTACATACATGGGGAATATCTAAGTTCATGGCAAGAATTCAGTATAAAGTATAAAACTATACAATCTAAATCACACACAGGAGAAAAATGGCACAAATGATAAACACATGGCTTAGCTAAGTTATTTCTTACACTCAAAAGGAACAAGTTGGCAGCAAGGGGAATAGGGAGAGCTTCACTGATACCTGCAGAGTTTTCTGATGATGGTTGCTTGCCCGTTGAAACCACGATGTTCACATTTGGCGATACAGCATATTAGAAAACTGTGCAGAAATCAGCTCAACTGTACCTATTCTCTATGCTAGAAACCTGCTTCTTACGGGCACATGACTTAAATATAAGAAAAGGCATTAGTGGCAACATTCATATTTATAAATAACAAAAAATTAGTATTGTTGCAAATACAGAAGCTGAAGTTCAAGTATAAAAATACAATTTATATCAGATAACATTCCCGCCAGTACGATTGGCTCAGTTGGGCAATTCCAAGGTGACTGTGGAATAATTATTCAGAAGATATTTCCCAGTTTAAGATAAAATAGCAAACATGCTGAAAAAGTTTAGCACAAAGAGATATATTCCATTGATTATGTCACAACATTCATTTGGCAAGTCCCAGGAGTTTCACAAAAGAATTACAATCTAACTTAAATTTTAACAGCGAATTCAATATACATGTAGGTAAGCCATATTGTGCTTTCTAAATCACAGATACAATCCAAGAATGTTATACTTTTAACTACCATTTTTTTTCAAACCACAAGATATTTATGGTTTTCATTGAAGGCGCTACTGTGTGTCACTCTTTAACAGTTAATTCTCCCAACAAAATTTTGAATTTTCCCCAACCGTTTTTCCATGAAAATAAGATATAAAACAGGCCTTTAAAAATCTTTCAACGCCTAAATTTGGAAAAAGTATTGGAGCTAATTCATTGCTTTGTGATGATTTACACTCACTTCAATTTAATCAATTTATAAAAATAAAGTTGGGAGAATTAAGGAATGGATCAGATCAGTTTTCCCAATTTTTATCATCAATAGTGGTCTATTTTTAACTCAAATGTTCAGATTATCTTTAAGTGTACATACAGTATAGCATTGAAGTGAAGTCAATACCTTAGCACCATTTTCTCTCATCTGAACAATGTTACCAAGTCCCTTTAAGGCTCGTTCAGAAATGATGCTGCAAAACAGTCAAAATCGCAGAGTTTTTTAAATGTTGACATAGAGTTCAATATGCTTTACATTTCTGTATATTATAAAAAAAAGAGCTCACTGAATATGCGCAGTCCAAAACATACAAAGACTTGTTGCCATTCGCTTTACACATAAAACCAAACTGCATCATTTTCGAAAATTGTTGGCGGTTCACGTTCCGTATCTGAACAAGTCTTAGTTGCTTAATAATGGAATTGATTTGTATTGTATTTACCTCACTCAATTTTTCTCCATTACCAACTTATATATAATTTGCAACAGGTTTTAAGAACTGATACGAAGCGGATGGGGGGTGGGGGTGAGCATGAGACTGAGCATATCAAGTCTACTACATAAGCATTATGAAACAGGTCAACTTCATAAATAGTAATTACAAATATATGCAAAATACTGGAATCTTTAACTCAAACTGTTATGTCAGTTTGTACACCCTGTAATTCATTAAAATTGTAAGTGACATGAATGGGAATTTCAGTTCCACAGCTTTAAGCCATTCAGGTTTGTGGCTACACCTCACCTCTCCCCCTCCCCCAATCTCTCTCTTACTCTATAAATTATAATGAAGTAAAAAAATAACCTTTTTTCTAGCAGTTAAACTATCGGGTGAGTGTAGATCTACATGTAATTTTGGAAATATTCCTCTTCAGCTTGGACTCATGGGTTGGCTTTTGGGTGGAATCTCTGGCATTATGCACTGCTTTCAGATCCAGGGAACATAGACGCAAGGAATTCTAGTGCATGAATAAAGCAAAAAGAAAGGAATACAATTTAAGACAAACTTTTATATATTTTAAAACTGGAACGTTAACAATGAATTAAATAATGAATTATGTCAGAAACATACTGCTTGGTAAGATTTATCAGAAATAATTTCTTATTGCTCACAAACATAAAGTCATTATGGGCAATGCAAAACGTGATTCAGGATTTTGTTCAAATGGTAAATTATCAATACAATTCTAGTTTCAGGGATGCCAGTTAGAATTGATCAGAGGGCCTGAAAAATCACCTAGAATGAGCTAGCTTGTACACAAAAAACCTAAACTATGGTATGAAAATAACTCGCCAGGGCCTGAATTCAGGCTATTGCCTGAAAACTGGCATTCCTGTAGTTTGCTGATGAGGGTAGAATGAAAGCTCCTTGACCTATGCTGAAGGGTAAAAAAACACTGTTTGAAACACACATAATATTGTCGGTTATTGCAACATACCTGCAGGTTTTAGTGATCTAAAATTAATTGAATTATAAATATATTTGAAACTTAGGACAAATAACTGAAATAAGCCTTTCAAATGAAATGAACCATTATGAAGTGTCTAATTGGTCAGTGTCTCAGTGATCATGCACAATATGACAAATAAATGTACAGAAATAATACAAGTACATGTACACATTTACCGATAATGGCTTCAACTGTTTCAAGAGGCTGCTGATCCTTAGGGAAGTAGGGAACATCCACAAGGTTGAGAGAGAGTAGCATTTTCTGCATGGTTTCACATCAATATACTGAGGCCACAATGTGCTTTGAATCCACTTCTTTGACGAAAGATGTTAAAAAAGGATGCCTACAAATAAATGAGAAAATGAATAAAGTTAAAACAAAATGAATGGTTGATAATGTATGTACCGGTATGTGCAACACATATACTACAAACTTCTTTGAACAGCCTGTGGGGAAAGAATTTTGTTTACCATTTACAGGTCTAACCGATTATTTCCAGATAAAGATTTCTGTATACGGTAGCCTATAAGATAAATTTGCTGTCTAAAGATAGAAACGACTTGTTTAAGGTTACATGTTTGTGACACAAGTCACTGCTTTATTCCTCTACGTATCGACACGTAATGCTCAATTTCCAGACATCTGGGCCCGGGCCGGTAGTACACTTTCTCACAGGTTTCACTGCAAACCGCTGCACATTACAAGTGCATACCGATGGTGGTTGCGGGCGGGCGCACGCCTGTGTGAAGTTATCTACCATACAATGTAGGAGGAGGTAGATCACTTCACGCAGACTTACGTGCCCCCGCAACCCTCCATCTGTATGCACTTGTATTGTGCAGCGGTTTGCCGTGCAACCTGTGAGAAAGTGTATACTACTATCAACGTTTTTCCGAAAAATAGTCCCCCCAAAATAAGAAAATTGACCAGAAACAGGTTAGAAACATAACGACTTTTAAATCATGACCGGCAATATTTGAACATTTCATGAATATTTGCTTGATTTGGGCTAGGCCTAGATCTAGACCTATGTTTTAGATTTTTAGGACTCTCTCCACACTAACTCCGAGAAGCTCCAACACCTGCGCCGCGGGCGTCGGAGCTTCGGGTTTGTGCATCAAAAAACATTCTAACAGCGGGTTGGGTAACATTATCTCAAAATATGCAAAGGGAGTAATTACAATTTTGACTCACTAGGTTGCTCGACTCCTCTGGGCATCTAGGCGGCAACTTGAAATTATAATTTGAAGAATCACCCCCTTTTTCCCATCAAAGACTTCTTCAAGTTATAATTTCAAGTTGCCGCCTATAGATGCCCAGAGGAGTCGAGCAACCTAGTAAGTCAAAATTGTAATTACCCCTTTGCATATTTTGAGATAATGTCACCCAACCCGCTGTTAGAATGTTTTTTGATGCAAGCTAGAACCCTTCGGCATCGGCGTCGGAGCTTCCCAGAGTTATCTCTCCGCGCCAGAGTTAAGGGTCACTGGTAAA
The DNA here is from genome assembly GCA_035222895.1 of Strongylocentrotus droebachiensis. Classification (NCBI taxonomy): domain Eukaryota; kingdom Metazoa; phylum Echinodermata; class Echinoidea; order Camarodonta; family Strongylocentrotidae; genus Strongylocentrotus; species Strongylocentrotus droebachiensis. The sequence continues at coordinate 13,195 of JAVYIG010015262.1, forward strand.
AAAGTCTGGATATGATTCTAAACTAGTAGTAGATCTACAGTATTGCTTGGAATAAAGTAGACACTCTCACACTGTGTCACGCGTGACTGCATGTATTATCCTTCTTTGACTTCTTCTTCAAGATAATCTGCCTCCTTCAATACTGAAGATTCTTACAGATGCCGTATACTCGGCCTGATTGGGGTGTGCAGGTGGACCATTACACCGGGTTTTCCCCCTACTCTTATACAAAAAAGTGCAATGGGTTCTTAACGTGCAAGGGTGGTGACTCTCCTGTACACGGGGCCTCCATTTAAGGTCCTATCCGAGGGACGGAGTGTTTTCCACTTGACATAGCCTGCGTCTATGAACAAGGGAAGGGCAGTAGATTCTAGACCTAACTTAGTGCCAAGACTTTCATCACAATCAGTTTGCTTCTCTTATTTTTCTGCTTTCTTTTAGTTTTAGAGCAGTTGTATATTCAAGTTAGATTTCCCTTTAAAGCCATGCAGCCCATGTGTAGGCAAATGAGTAAACTTTTTTGCTTTAAATGATGCCCCATGCCATGCATACCTTCAATCAAGACCCTACATAAAAATACATATATGGGATCATACATTCCAAATCTTGTCAGCAAGTGTTGAAAGTCCGAGCTCACTATCACTGACATAAGATCATACATTACAGTAACATAGAGTCTACATATCAACTTTTCAGAACGAAAAACAGTAACTATAGATCTAGATTTATGTACTTTTTGTAAATAAATTAGGTAATTCTAGGACTTACCCATACTGTAAATTTGCAGGAGAAAACGAAAGTATTCAGGAGGATGTACTTCATGCAACGGCTTTTTCACTCTGAATTCAAATACATTAGGCTACATACACATCGCATATAGTGTAGTCCTACGCCATGCCTTGAGTACTGTATGCGTACACACACGTACTTTACACACTCCCGTTTGTACTAGATGCGAGCATGTTTAGTCTTGATCGATATTGCAGACCTTGGTGCACAATCTGTAAATTGGTCCACTATTAAAATAATGACTAATGACATTTGAGGGGGGGGGGGTTGTTCCCTATTTTCAATTCTGATAATTGCCCTATTTACTTTGACTTATGCTCATATTAGATGTTGTAGTCTTTACCCGATTATTATCTTGGAAAAATTAGGTTATTAGAGACGTCATAATGACGTCGTTATACGTCGTCCTTACGACAAAAAATATCTTGGAAAAATAGTCTTTAAAAGAGGTCATAATGACGTCGTAATGACGTCGTCAATACGACAACAAATATTTTGGAAAAGATAGTCTTTTAAAGACGTCGTAATGACGTCGTCGATACGACAACAATTATCTTGGAATAAATAGTCTTTTAAAGACGTCAAAATGACGTCTTAATGACGTCGTTAATACGACAAAAATTATCTTGGAAAAAATAGTCTTTAAAAGAGGTCATAATTACGTCGTTATCACGTCGTCAATACGACAAAAATTAGCTAGGAAAAAATAGTCTTTTAAAGACGTCAAAATGACGTCTTAATGACGTCGTTAATACGACAAAAATTATCTTGGAAAAAATAGTCTTTTAAAGACGTCATAATGACGTCGTTATCACGTCGTCAATACGACAAAAATTAGCTAGGAAAAATCGTCTTTTAAAGACGTCAAAATGACGTCTTAATGACGTCGTTAATACGACAAAAATTATCTTGGAAAAAATAGTCTTTTAAAGACGTCATGATGACGTCGTCGATACGACAAAAATTAGCTTGGAAAAAATAGTCTTTTAAAGACGTCATAATGACGTCGTTATCACGTCGTCAATACGACAACATTACATTGGAAAAATAAGTCTTTAGAAGTCGTCATAATGACGTCGTTATCACGTCGTCTATACGACAACATTACATTGGAAAAATAAGTCTTTTAAAGTCGTCATAATGACGTCGTTATCACGTCGTCAATACAACAACATTACATTGGAAAAATTAGTCTTTTAAAGACGTCATAATGACGTCGTCGATACGACAAAAATTAGCTTGGAAAAAAATAGTCTTTTAAAGACGTCATAATGACGTCGTTATCACGTCGTCAATACGACAAAAATTAGCTAGGAAAAATAGTCTTTTAAAGACGTCAAAATGATGTCTTAATGACGTCGTTAATACAACAAAAATTATCTTGGAAAAAATAGTCTTTTAAAGACGTCATAATGACGTCGTCGAGAAGACAAAATATATCTTGAAATAATTAGTCCTTTAAAGACGTCATTATGACGTCGTAATGACGTCGTCAATGCGACAAAAATTATCTTGGAATAAATAGTCTTTTGAAGACGTCATAATGACGTCGGAATTACGTCTTCCATACGACGTACGACGTGTTTACCACTTTACGACCAATTTATGACGTCTTTAAGACGTCAGTCTGCTATCAGGGGTATTGCATTTGATGTGATACATGTAGTTCGAATATCATGATGATACTGTACATGGTTATGAATAGCTATTATGGATCACATTCTTTGCCCCCAAGATATGTGAAATTCACCTACGGTATGTAGAAGATTTAGGATGAAGGGTTCTCAAATGGTATAGTTTGGCATAACCTGTCATTAATTGGAGCTTAACATGATTGTCATAATATTACTGGCCTTGAGGGAGAAACAAGGTAATACACCCTGTATTGCCTTCACTAATTCAGTAAGGGCAATACATGTACATATAAATGCATATCACTGTATCTCCCAAAAGATTATAATTATTACCTATTCATTTGTGAATCACGTACGGTCACTATACCCTACTACCGCGCCGCATGATAGTCTGCTCAAACTTTGCAGCGATTTAGCTGTTTGAAAGGTCCCGGATATTTAATGGGGCCAATACGTAATGGGCTCAATATGGAACACAATCTTTGTACTCAAAGTGAATGGTGAAACCCGAAAGAGAGAAACTATCAGGAAATATTGCCCGCTCAAAACTGTTAGTTTGCGGACCGGGCAAATATGCATTTTAATGCATGGTACCTGTAAAATTACCTGCTACTGTATACATGAAGGTAATAAAGCAAACACAGATCAAATTCACTACTGGTTCCTGTAAAATTTCACCTAGAGAGTACATGTTGTGGATAGACAAACTACCAGCCATACAAGAATGTAGGAAAACCAAATCGAGTAGGAAATTGTTAGTTAAAAATTAAAAAATATTGCTTTGTATAATATATCTTATAATGTGACAGAAAATCGTTTAGAATAGTGCTAGTACTCAGTACACTGCTGAATCATTTTACATAGCAGCTCATGGAACTTAAATCACATTTTAGTCTTTTCAAATCCTCTGTGAAGTCCTTTTGACATTAGCTTCAATGTGGCAATTTTTTGTAGTATTCTGTACATGTACATGTACATTCAATCTTATGGTCATACAGAGATTGAATCACATTGTTATGAAATTTGAATTGTCTCCTATACAGGGTGTACATGTACTGTACATCTTCAACAATATTGACATACACAAGATTTGTGTAATTATCACTGTTTTGTATACTTGAGATGCTTTTCGCAAATATTTATTGGAAGATTTGTATATCCTTTGCTTACATAACATGGATTTCTTTGGCTTTGTCAAAGAAATTTCTAATTGGTGTATCATGTACACATGTAGACATATTGATCTATCACCTACACATACATGTATGTAGTGTACTGGAATATTGTAAGAATATGTACTTCTTTTGATCCTGTAATCTGTATGATATGTTAGATATTTGATATAATTTTATAATTCTTAAAATGCTTATTCATTTTTCAGAGGGGCAGGTAGACACTTGATGACAATCAACGCAAAGGCACAAGGTCACTGTCAAGATAAAGAAGAAATGGCATGTGTACTCCACCGATTGTGAGAAGGGGCTCTTGATTATCCTTTGAAAAAGTGGTAGATCAACTTGATCCAGTGTAACAGTAGCAGCAAATCTATGAGGTATGTACAATGTAGATGGATTGTAACAAAAAAACTTAGGGGTGTTCAATGATCAAGGTATTTAAGACTCCTACCCCATTTTTTCACCATTTTTTTTTATTGCTGGCTATTAAGTGCTGCATGCATGTACAATGTAGTTTTTCAATTAATGGATGTAAAAATTGATGCTTTTGGATCATAATTGACTAATATGCTCATGTAGTAGACAATTTTCAAAATGTATTCAAATGTATACATACATGTACATGTACGTGTACCTTGCGATGAGCTATTACATGTACATTCACCTGTTTTCTATTATTGTACCTCAATTCCGGTAGTCAGGATGCAAATTGCAAGGATTAGTTGTTGCTACATGTAGGTTGGGTAAACATTATGGCCTGCCTGACCTAACAACACGTAATGTGTGGTATTGGTATTCTGAAAGTGTTTATTATTGAAATACAATTTTTCAAAGCAGGAGAATGAAATGATTTATTAAGAGGCAGGTAAAGAAGATGTTTTTGCATGAAATATATTTACGGTATGAAAATGACCGATCAAACCAAACTCTTGAGTATATTTGTCTTTACTTAGAATATATATGATAATAACTCAACTTTGTTATTGTTTTGTTCCTGAAAGTCATTTCATTTGATATATGCTGTACTGTGACTTATTCACATAGAAATTGTAGAGCATTGCATATAATACAATTTATAGATAATTATTGGGGAAAAACAATGTGAACCTTTCCATTTGTTAGTATTGGCAATACAGTGTACAGGTACAATATTACAACAATTGTAGAATACTTAATACTAGACAATATTTGTATATTATATGATATGATAGTATGGTATGGTATGATAGGGAAAAAATTCATCTCGGAAGAAATTGTAGACATTTGAATGAATGTACTCCAAGATATATTATTGTTAGCACTGTTCACACTGTTCTTGAGACCAAAAAATAAAATGGAAGCTCTGTTCTTTATTTTTCAAACCAACAGATTTCATATGGGATCCCTTCAAGTACAAGGTTTACGCTGGTTCACACACGCACTGAGAGGGACCTGGCAGAGGCTATAGCATGGCCCTTGGTATGATCAGCCTAAGGTTAAGGTTGATTCAAAGAGACATTAAATGGAGATTTTTCAATGAATAGATTTTGAATGTTTAATTGTCTCGAGTAAAAAAACAAGTACCCGGTCACTTCTCCTCCACCCGTACATTAACCACCGCCACCCGCCGAACCCTCAAAGCAGCCGCCAGCCTCACAGCTACAATGCACAGCAGACGACAACAGACTACAACGCCGCCTACGTCGGGGACACACACAGCGTCTCGCCGACAGCACCCCCCACTCATCGACTCGAAACTCTCCTAAGTCCGCAACCCGGAGCCTCCAGCCCAGGCGGACAGTCAGACGAATTACCAGCCGACCATCCATGCCCACTCCCCGATGACTGAAGCCGACACGGTCTACTACTATTTTTCCCTGACGTCCGCACCCCGGTGACTTAAGCTCACGCACGCCAGCTATTCTCCACTCCTGACGACGGATAGTCAACCTGTTCGAAACGTCGAGCCACTCATCCTCTCCAAGCGCTATAGTTCTCCTGAGAACTATATGCTAAGAAAGATAACAAACAGTCCTTTTCAGGACTACACTCGTCCAAGAAAGATTACCGAGTCAGAGTCCTTTTCAGGACTCCTCAAACCTTTCTCTCTCTCTCACACATGGTGCAACCGCAAACCTACTGTATAAAAAAATATGTGTTCACTAGTGTTGAATTGAAAAAAAGCTCCTGCTGTGGCAATCGAAAAGAGCGCTATATTTTGATTTCTTACAAAGAAGTTTCAGAACCTATGACTATAAAATTTCACACTTTATATCTAAAGGTTTTAATTATTTAAAATAATTTGCAAGTTTCTTGGAGGTTACACAAATTTGAAAAAATGTAATTTGTAAGAGTTTACAGAACTCAATATCACTGTATTTTGATGATATTTAATTTGGGTTTGAATTAGAGCAAACAATTTAAGAGGATACAAGTTAAACAAATAGGGTGTGTAGTTTGATAAATGTGGGATATCCATTTGTTTCATTATACTACAAATTTTTGTGAAAGGTCGATCATCCACTATTGTTAGAGGAAACCTCACAAAACCTCACCCCAAAGAATAAGCGTAGGTATTCTGAAAAGTGAGATGTATTTCTGCCGGCCCTATGATGTACAAAATTCCTTACGAATATGGAAAAGAGCTACCGGTATGTAGGATGCGAAAGTTAATGTGGTAAGATGAGCAAGTGTGCACTTGTAAAAATGACACCTGGCTGGAATGATCCCCAGGGAGTAGAGAATGTGCATACATAGTGTGCGGGTAAGCCTGAATCTGATGACCGGGGTAATAATATACCTGTAAAGCACTTAGAGACATCATACGCTATATAAAAGCGGAATCATTATTATTATTATTATTTTATTTTAGGCCTCAGATGAAGGAAATGGGTGCCGAAAGAGATCCTTTGAGCACCTTATCTCTGCCAAAACTGCATTTATTATTTAGCACTTTATGTAAAGTCCATTAGATAATATTTATTTGATGGTATTATCGTAATGGCATTCAGGAAAAGTCAACTTCAGGTGTACAATCATCTTGCAACTAATAAACCTTATATGTGATTTAAATAGTTTGTAAAATGATTAGAATAATGATAAAAGGATATGAGAATGATTATGGTATACCACTTATATCTTATATTACAAGATGATTTTAACATAAAAAATAAACCCAAACAAGCAAAAATATTGAGCATTCAACCATACTATTTTTTAAAGATGTGTATGTACACAAGAACCAAATGAGATCACTTTAAGGCGCCACGGAGCCATATATTACATGTAGTGTCTTATAGCTCATGCAAAAGTTGGTAACCCCCTGCCTAACTATTTGTTCAGGTTTTTCTGATATGTGTTGCTAGATAGCAAGATGATTACCATTCTATACAAGCTCCTTGAAATTATTTCTTGCAAAAGTTGAATACTGTACTAAAACATAAGAGGTGACAATTATTAGTCCCCTGTCATCATCTAAATTCCTATATGGCTTCTTTTCTTTTCTGTAACCATGTAAAATATCACAAACTAGTTATTAAAAGCTACGTAAGTTTTCTGAATTTAAAGGTGACCAAGTGCCTACGGGTACTTCATTCTTATTATTTACTTTGACTGGCCTTATTACCTCTTGTGCTATGTTTCAGGTGTGGGCAACACATCTATATTTGTGTGGGCGTATTAAACCTGACTGCAGCTATTGCTCTATGTACATTAAATATGTAACAAATGAAAGCATTGTAAAGTTGTAAACATGTTTACGGCATAGCTTCTGTATGAGGCTATTGATATATCACCTGTGTAAATATATACATTATTTCAATAACATTTGCTATTTTTTGTGGGGATAATAGTGCTATACATTCCATTCAAAATATACAATCAGACCGGTTTTATTGTACATAGGTCATGCTGAAATATAATAGTGTAAATGAAGAAAAATTACCATGTAGTAAATATGATTTCAGGAACACGATGTCGGTTTGCTGCAATTCGAGAATTGCTGTGTTGACAATTGTTCCGGGCTTTAGTTTATCAAAATTGTAGGGTTAGGGTTAAGGTTAGATTAATATTTAAGCAAGATTTAGGGTTAGGTATAGTATTGGTCCAGGATTAAAGTTAGTAATTCATTTAATGTTGGGAACTATTGTGAAGCAATTTTAGTAGGAGCATGTGTCACAAAACTCAACTTTTCCTCACATTTTGTAGGAGGTATTATACTAAAATTATTCATCATGGAATACCCAAACAAAGTCTGTTTTGTATGTGCTTTATTTTTTGTTTGGTGTGCATGTTGATATTTCTGACTGTAGTAGTAGTAATAGTAGTAGTGGTAGTAGTAGAATGGTTTCATTAGTTTTACAAGCTCAGTTTTAAAAAGCCTCTCAACAAAACTTAGAGATATAGACAAGTACAAATAATACACAGTACAATAGATCACAACTTATTACTTATTCCATACTTGCAAACAAATTGATGATAAAAATAGAATAGATTCGTCATTAGTATTATTTTTTATAATTATTGTTAAGTGAGGAATATTCATATTTTAAATAGAAATCGAGACTGATTAATTGAGTGTGTGACAAGTAAATACTGAAGATTTGTTTGATTTTGAACCATATTAAAATGCAAATGTAATGCCTATTCATATTCTATAATGTAATTCATGACAGTCACACACAATATATGAGGATATATCATAGAAACATAATCGAACAATACTGAAAGAGAGAAAGTGTCAGGGAGATATCAATTTAACCCTAATAAGGCCGGGGGGGGGGGCCATTATGGCCCCCCCTCCACGATTTTTCCGATTGCTCGGGAACACATATGGATGGCGCCCCGCCACTCGCTGACTTTTATCTTTTGAGTCTTGCGCAACTTTCAAAAGAATTTTTTTGAAAATCGGACCTACGGTTACAAGGTCACGTGACCTTTTGTCTTTGCATGTCAGCTCGAAAATCGCTCATTTTCGTGATTTGTGTACAAAACATATGGAAAAGTCATTTTTCTCAAAACAGATCAAACATGGGTTATTGGGTCTTGTTTAAAGGTTATGTGGTTGTTTTGGTAGTCAAAATGGTTGAATTTTAGTAAGAAATGAAATAAAACAACAAAAACAATGAAATACATAAGTTAAAAAAACAGTGAAATACATAAGAAATTATAAAAACAACAGATAACATAAGGAATAAGCTGGCTCTTCCAAATTTTGTTGTTGTATTATTATTCAGAATGGTCTAATGAATATTTGTAGAGAAAAAGAATGCTTGAATATGAATAATATATGATTTGTGGGTAAAAATGTGATTTGATGACTTTATTTGCATAAATTACCATAAATATGCAAATGAGTGAATTTTTCAAAAAATCGAGATCTTATAGGGGGGGGGGCATAATGGCCCCCCCCCCCCCCTGGCCCTACTAAGACCTCAAATAGCCCGGCCTGATTAGGGTTAAAGAGAGAGGGTTAAGTTAGAAAAAAAGAAGAAGGAAGAAATGCATAAGAGGAGAGAGAGGGAAGGGGTGGCGTGAGAAGAATGGAACAGATGAACTGTGAAGACATGGAAAAGAAGAATAATGATGGAAGTAAGACGACAGAGGGAAAGCGATTGTGTGTATAAGTCAGTTTGTGGCTCTGTATGTTGTAATGAGGGCATGCGATGATGTAGCATAGCAAAAGCGAGAGTTTGGGGTGTAGGAAGTGAGTTGCAGGGCGTCGGACGGGGCCCGTAGGGTGTCGTATCATCTCCTTTTTACTTTCTCTTCCACTTCTTATCTTCCTTTCTTCCATTTTCTGATTTTTCCCTTTCCCCCGTCTTTTCCCCCTTCAATATTTGGTTAGGCCTCCCATCTTCAACACCAGAGGATGGGGGAGGGAGGGTGTGGGGGTAATCTCGCTATTCATAACGTCGAACTGCATATATAAAACACGAAGGCGGTAACTATTGATAAAAGCATGAGGACCGTTATTCATAATGTGAGATGAGGGTCGCTTTTCATAATTTATATTGGGGGTCACTAGGACCGCTATTCATAAGATAAATTTAGGGTCACTATTTATAATTAATGCAGAATGAGGATCGCTATTCATAATATGAGAAGAGGGTCGATATTCATAATCCGAGAAAAGCGTTGCTTTCCATAATACATATGCCACAGCCATAGGGGTGCTCCCAGTCAACAATTAACTCTCTTGTCATTTTGTTGCTTATTCAATTTTTTTATGAATAGCGACCCCCATTCCGTGTTATGAATAACGACCCTCTTCTCGTATTATGAATAGCGACCCTCATTCCGCATTATAAAAAGCGACCTTCATTCTGTTTTATGAATAGCTACTCTCTTCTCAAATGATAAATAGCGACACTCTTCGATTAAGATTGGCTATCCTTATGAATGATTACCCTTTTCTCAAATTATAAATTGTGGTCCTAATAAATAGCGGTCTTTATGAATAATGGTCCTTATAGCTAGTTGGCCTCGGGGGGGGGGGGGATTGGTGTCCGTTTATGTGTCTTGGATGGGCTTGGATGTGTATTAACGGGGGGGGGGGGGCACGGTTGGTATGCTTTTTTTGATTAAAAGTTGCAATTAGATTTAATTAAAGATGATAGATTTAATTAAAGATGGTTAAGTTTGATAATCGGGGAAACAAGATCGTTCAATCTTCATTGATTACTATTTGCAAATTAATTCATCCTTGCTGAACCTATTTAAAAACTGAATTTATCAATCATCAGAAACGAGCTGAACGGGTTGAACGTAAAACAAGTTGTAACACTAATTGTAACCTTAACCCTAGTCCTAAACCTAGATATAATCCTTAACCCTAGATCTATCCCGCAACCTTACCCTAGTCCTAACCCTTGTCCTAACCCTGAACCTCACCCTAGTAATAACCCTCTCCCTGACCATAACCTCAACCCTAAAATCATTATTATTGATGGTGGATTATTCTGCAGTTAGCCCAAACAGGTGTTTTGCCTGATGTTATAACTAAAATGCTACCCGCCACTTCCTTAATTGTGTCGATCGATCGACTTTACGGCGATCAAATTCAGAAGGGGGGATAATTTGTGTTGTATGCGTGTTACGGGGGGGGGGGGGGGGGAGCAGTGTGGATTTGTTTTTGAATTTTTCATCAACAATTGCATTTTGATTGAAAAATAGTTAATTTTGATAATCAGTGAAAGAAAATTGGATAAAGACGGCAATCCTCAATATATTAATATTTGCAAATTATTTAATCTTAAATTTAACCTGCTTAATCCAAAATGAGCTGCATGGGTTGAACATAACAACACTAATTGTAACCTCAACCGTAGTCCTAAACCTAACCCTAGTCCAAACTCTTCCCCTAACCCTAGTCATACCCCTAACCCTTGTCTTAACACTTAACCTTACCCCAATCCTAGCTTAACCCTACTTCTAACCCAGCCCCTGTCACTGACCCTAATCCTAACCCTAATTCATTATCATGGATGGTGGATAATTCTGCAGTTAAGCCCTATAGGCCGTTTTAGCTGATGTTATTAATAACAATTAATGAACCCCTGCTCCTTTTGTATATGTCCGATTAGACGACCACCGTTCAAATTTCAAAACAAGAAGAACAAATATTTTCTTTAAATGGAAGATTATCCTGATGAATAATTTGCAGATTAGGCATCATGCAACAAACAAAACTGTTTGAAAAATTCGTTTAAATGGAGTCAATTGATAAGTTTATGACACTAACAAGAAAAAGCGGAAAGTACACTTTTTTTTAAACCATTGGTATTAAAAACGTAAATACACATGCACTTTGAAATATCGAGATAAAGAGTGTTGTTATTATTCAACAATCATGATATGCGACCCATCCCGAAATTTTTCATCTGCAAAACAAAATTAAAGATAAATTTGAAGAAAAAAAAAGGGGTTTGTCTCAGTTACTTCGGATATTTTACTTCCAACTTTACAGCGACAGAATTATGAGACTATGTACCGTTGTTTAAAGTGGAAAAAGCCCTCTATTGACTATTTTGCAATTAACGCAAATAAAGAAATCGAACTACGCAAGTGGCTTATAGTCTCTTTCTTCAGGCTCATTTACTTTATGAAGCGTTATTTGACATATTCATTGTAAAGTGTAGAGACAAATCGGACCACAGCAACATCGACAGCAATGTACCATGTCAAACTTTGATTACCAGATAATCTTGAATAATACAGTGCATATTTGATTTCTGAACTTGGGGAAGAAAAAGAAAAAGAAAATGAAAAAGAAAATGAAAAAGAAGAGAAAGAAGAAGAGAAATGAAAGAACAAGAACAAACAACAACAAAATGAAACGAAGAAGTTTTACAAAGCTGTTTAGTCGCTATAGGCCCTACCCGAATATAGTCAAATTTATCGATTATCGTTATTTGGTGGATAAAAGCACAATTTTTGGTACAGGGCTTCGTTAGGACTTACTAAACGATATTAGGCTAGGAGCCCCCGGCAACAAAATCAATTAAAGGGTGTGGGGGGCGGGAGCGTCTTTTTGGAGCCCCCAAATAATTTTACAACATTGATTTGTTGCTGTAAAAATGCCATTTTTGGTACAGGGCTCCCTTAGGACCTTCTGAACTATATTAAGGTAGGATCCCCGGCAAAAATATCATATAAGGGTGTTGGGTGGGGGCGTCGCCTCGTAGCCCCAAAATATTTTATAAGATAATATAACATTGGGTTTTCGTGAAACCCATGGGGCCCCAAATCGCACATATATGAATAATTATGCCGGGGGCTTCTACCCTACCATCATTCAGCACAGGCGCGGATCCAGGGGGAGGGGGGTAGTGAGCACTATTTTTTAAATTTGTTTTGCTCCCAAAAATTCGCCCAGTGTGGGGGGGGGGGGGGGGTGTAGTCGGGGGGGGGGGGGTGTCGAAAATTAAAAAAATTTCACCTCAAGGGGGGGGGGGGGGGTCCGGGCCCCACTCCCTGGATCCGCCACTGATTCAGCAGGTCCTAATGAAGCCCTGTACCAAAAATTATGATTGTACTACAAATCTCAATGTTATACTACCTTATGAATTTTATGTGGTCTACGAGGCGACGCCCCCGCCCACACCCTTATATGATATTTTTGCCGAGGCTCCTACCCTACTATCGTTCAGTAGGTCCTAAGGAAGCACTATACCAAAACTGGTGCTTTTGATCTGGCAAGTAACGGTAATTTCACTAAGCCACCTGAATATTAAGCTATTTTTCACAAAATTTCTCGTACATTGATTACTTGAACAACTATGGTGATTATTATTTGGTCATCAATGCCGATCAACTTGGTGTTAAAATGTGACAAACATTTATCTTCATGTGATTTATATGGCCTTGGGAGAGAGAGAGAGAGAGAGAGAGAGAGAGAGAGAGAGGGGGGTGGGGGGGGGGAGGGAGAGAGAGAGAGAGAGAGAGAGAGAAAGAGAAGAGGGGAGGGGTGATGATGACATTGGTGATGGCAATGATGACTCTGCCTGTTGAATTGCACGACAAGGTTTATTTTTTTCTGTAGTTACATGTACTTATTTCGATTCAGTCATACAAAACATTTGAATTTAAAATGCACAATTAAAAAGTATAAGTTTACTTGTTTTTGATAATGGAAATTGCTTTAAGGAGTGGGATATTATTAGTACATGCTTTAATATTATTGTATAAATATCATTACATCACTATTAATATCACTACTACCATCATCATCACCACTACTACGATCATTATCATCATTATCACCACCATCATTACTACCATCATTATCATCATCACTACTCCCACCATCATCACTACCATCATCATCGTCGTCACTACTACCATCATCATCACCACTACTACCATCATTATCTCCATCATCATCACCACCAACATCGTCACTATTATCATCATCATCTTCATCTATTCACAGTAAAGTTTTCAATGAATTTGGTGTTGTCTGCCAAAGTTAGCTTACAGTTTAAATTTCTATATTAAATATGCAAATCATGTAAGTTCCACTGCAAACCACCCTTAATGCTGTGGTTCATAATTTGAAGCAGTTGATAATTGTCATAGATATTACAAATTCAAAATTATTCAGTCTAGTCCATTTTCAAGGTGGCATATTTTTACAAGTTTGAACTTTCTTATTGTAATTTTAACACAACTATTGTGAGAACATGAAAACAGGATTTAAAATTCTTGATTTCAACAATTACACCGTAAAACTTTCATTCCATTGAAAACGTTACAACTACATGTACATTTATTTCTAAAAGGGCCCTAATTCACCCAGTCAACCTTTCATTCTTAAGTTACAAAAAAATGCATCCCCAAAAAATCACATTTACAAGGAGTATGAATAATTCACTTGTTAACTCTATATTTTATATCTCAAACAATATTGTTGACATTTTCGTAGCAAATGTACATTGCAAAAAGGACATGTACACGCATACAGTGTAAGCCCATTGACATAACATGATGGAACTGACAAGGAATATCCATTAGTTCACAGCATATGCTCCGAGGAAAAGTAGAAATATTGAAGAAATACATTGGTAAAAATGTAATGAACTGGATAATAATAACAAATTATGAAATCTTCTAAGTTATTCCATAATACACATATATACATTTAATATGTATGTTAATTTCAATTAAACTGTTCGGTAGTTGTGATGTTATGTGGACAACCCTCACGTTTGCTTTTATTGACGCAAAAAATACATTACAGGATAAGAGATGTGTAATTGCTTTGGAAATACTTTCTTGGCATCTACTAAATTTCCCTTTCCTTGCCGGTTATAGTTTGTTTGTTTTATTTCCGAAAATCATCATAAAAAACAATAACACAATATAACAAAATCAAAGACTTATATAACAATGATAGAATGATAAAACGGTTGGATAGTCCATTTCAGAGCCATTAACCTAATGGCTCTGTTCTTCCATGGAGTCCAATATATATATAATGATACTATAATAAGTAATGATATAACAAAATAGTAAGTCATAATTAAAATATATAAATATAAAAAAAAACATTGTACCTGTACTGAACTTAACTAAATCAAATTAAATTAAATTAAACAAAAAAACACTAACAAAAAGCATTAAAATCTATTCAAATATCCCCTACCATCCCTAATGTAACGAAATACGACCCACCCTTATCACCCACCCAGCTAACAATTAACTTAATTAGTTTTAAAATATTCTACACATTATCTAATTTAGTCTGTTACTAAATTGATTATGTTTATGTTTTGAACAGTACAAAGAAGGATAATTAATCAATCAGCAGTTTTTCTATCTTTGAGTCCTCCAAACTATATTAGCTATAGAAACTACATGTACAAGATTTGATATACCCGAACACATGTTCATTTAGATCATTTGCTGACATTTAACAAAAAAGATCCATTACTTATTTCATCTGGGGACAAAATAGTATCTCATTTGAAAACTTACATTTTAGTTGATACGTATAGAGAATATATGTAACAATCTTGAAGTACTTTTCCCTTCCCCTCAATCTTACATTATTCTTTACACTACCGTTTTGGAAAATTATGACATTTTTGTTGTTGTAATGAACAAAGTATTATGCTGAATCACAAATATGCAATTATTACAGCTTTGGTACCAAGAAAGAATCATATGCAACAAACACACTCACACTTTTTCCTTCTGAATATACAATGAGGTATAACATACCTTTTAGATTCAATGGCGATTTAATGAATTCATTGTGAGCATGCTGTAAATATATTCTTACTTGACCAACTATACCTGCATGTATCATAATGCAAATGCATTTTTCTGAAATATTCAAAATGAAAGAGCACTGTTTATGTACTGTTAAGCCAGGATGTGAAAATAATTGCACAGGAAATGACAAAAATGGTTGATGATACTTTTTTTTGTTTGGTAACATGCATTACAAAGACATTAATGTATGGAAATTAATAAGTATAATGTCCGTGCATGTCAGTTGAAGGAGTGTTCTAAAATTCCCTTTTTTAGGAAACTTGCAACTTTAATTTTAAGACTACAACAAATTTAAAGCGTTTTGCTGCTTTTTCTCATCAATTGATGTACCTAGTAACATGCTATTAAAGTAAATCAATGCGGTTGTAGTGAAGAGAAAAGAATTGCACTAACTCGTACATGGATCCTGACAAGATTCAGATAGTTAGACAGTGAAATTATTATGACTTACATTTTGATTTTCAAATGACAGTGTTTCTCCCTTTTACTTTTTAATGTTTGATGAAATTAATAACAAGCGTACTGAACTGAAATATTGCCAATTAAAAAGCATTGTTTATGTGCTACAGTATAAAGCAACATTCCTTTTGAAGGAAAGGATAAATGATCCAATATAATGCCTAACTATCTGATTCTTAGCTTCCTTCACCTTCACCTTCACCTATCCCACAGTCTGGCTGACCCTTGGGGCACCACTGAAGATTTATACATCCAGCTTCCTCCACTCCTCGTGGTTCTTGGCTTTACGAAGTATGATGTTTCAGTCAAGGTCACTTGTTAATGTTGTCTTCCCATCGTTTCCTCTGCCTGCCTTTTCGTCTCCCTCCTTGTACTGTTCCATGTAGAATAGTCTTGGCCAGTCCAAATGATCATGTGACATACCCATACCAGTTTACTTTGCATCTTTTCACTGAAGTCAGGAGGTCTTCATACGGCCCTATGGTGTTTCAAATTCTGATTTTCACTACCTCATTGGTTATGTGATCTCTATACCAGATACTGAGGAGTTTGCGGAAACATTTCATCTCCAGTGCCTGTATCCTTCTTTTAATGTCTGCTGTCATGGTCCATGTTTCACATGCATACACAAATATGGACATATGGACAAGATCCTATAACCGATTTTGAATGGGTGGTATTCGTTTTCGACTGAAACGCTGCACATGTGTGTTACTTCAAGCCTGCATAGAAAAAGAAGAAAATGATAGCGTGAATGGTAAAAATACAACAATCGCGTAAACAAATCAAATTGATTCTCTCAGGGTTTTACAAAAGGTCTCTAATAAAAAATTTACAATTAAAGTGGGATAGACTTCTTTTTTAAATTCATGTATGCTCCAAAGCCTTTCTTTTAGGAATGAATGAATGCATCTTATTAAGAACACAAACTGATTATTATCGAACATGTCATTATCAAGTCTCTAGATATCATATATTCTTCATATACTGTACATTTATCTATAGAGAAAATGATTGGAAATTCAATTTCAAATATATATCTAAAGGCTATCCTCCTACATACGTGGAAAAGGTTCTCTCATACTGTAACCACTTTGACATATAATCTATTAAGAGGTAATGACCACATCATCTTGAAAAGCCTTGTGAGGCATTTTTTCTATCTACACATATAAGTTATTAAAAAAAACATGAATGTGCCACTTGTTGATTTCCCCTTTCTGTAAAGGAGGTTTAATTGAAAATTATATAGGTTAATAGAACCATGATCATAGATTTCATCATTTGCAGGATATCTTCCTGAATATGATAAAGTTTATGGCTGAGTGTATATTACATGTAGGTACATAATAATTACAATACTGTTTCATCAGGGTTAGCATTAAAACAGTTATAAATCAAATCATGAAACCATGAAAATATGAACTTGCAAAGATACTTCAATGCATTACAATTAATCTATAACTATTTAATTATATTGCGAAAGTGTATTGGAAAAAGAGGGAATGTTCACTACACACACTGACAAAACTTGGTTATCAAAGGGGAAGTCTACCTTGATATAATGATGGTTCTGAGAAATGCAGAAAAACTACAGACAAAAAACTGAATGACCAAAACAACATGTCTGCAACTACCTAAAGAGAAAGGAAAAAAAATCAACAACAGGCAATTTCGGAAAGAGTTCCATATATATACATATAACCCCACTAAAATCGATGTACAGCTGTATAGCCTACCCTCACCCTCATCCTAATCCTAACCCAGCATACCCATATTTTTTCCTTCAATTTTAGTGGTGGTTACATGTACATATGGAACTATTGTCGCAATTTTGATGGCCTTGCAGGGTACATCTTCTGAAACTTGCAAACATTACAAAGATGTATTTACAAAGATGTATTATATAGAATCAGAACATGATTTTCTATGGGATGTACAACAAAAGGTTATTGAAATTGCCAGAGTTGATTTGAAAGTTGTTGGAATGGTGTTAAATGCAAATTAGCATCTTGTGAATGGTGTAGACTTTATTTATTGACATTCCTCTTGCAATTTCTTTTTAAGGCTACAAACATTACTGTTATGATAATTGTAGATCTATCACATAAAAGATGACAAGTGACATTTGAAATTAGATTTGGCTTCCTACATAATTAATCATAAAATGTCTCAAATTTATTTGCTTTGTGTTTCTGCTACGTGTATACATGGTGATGGTCTTTCTCTTGCTCCCTTATTACTCTGCAAGGAAAGACCCAGTATTTAACAGCTCATTGCAAAAACTATATTGTGTCTTGAGTGAAGCCTAAACTGGTTCCTGCTGCTTAGCCTTGGCTGCATTCTCCTTATAGTCTTCTAGCTCAGATCCTCTCTTCCACACTTCATTTCATTATCGCAATTTGTTCTTATATCTTATGGGTTACCGGTACATATCCCTAATCTATGTGAATCATGCATTATGTTGCTGACTGAAGAAAGCAATTTCTAAATTTGCAACTTAAAAGATCGAAGCATACGTCAAAGGGCTGGCTCAAAGAATACATAGAAGCCAGAAAAACAGGAAGGGGGTGGGGGGGGGGGGATTGGACTCAAATTCATAAGATTTCACAAGAGGACTTTATGAAAGCAGGTCATTTTATACAATAAATAAATATAGTTGTACTTTGAATCATCTTCACATGAAAAGGACTTACAGGTAAGTAAATGTTTTTAAGATATTGTTACATGTACCTGCTACTGGCTTTACTGCTACCTGGAGCTAACCCTCGTTGCTGAGAAATAGCCTTGACGTATACTGTTTGGTTGAACGGAAATTCCATTTCAGCTGTATACTACTGCAAATGTCTGTCAGTTTGCTCCAAAGAAGACTGTAGTTTGGGTAAGAGCAATAGTTACAATTAAGTATAAGTATACACATGTAAAGTTGCATTTATACAGAACTATTACAGTGACATAATAACAATATTGCAACTTCCTGCGATCAAAAAGGGGAAGAGAGAGGTAGCTAGAGTGATTGAAAGTAAGAAAGGGGGAAAAAGAGGGGAAAAGAGGGATAAAAGGTAGAAGAGAGAGAGAGAGAGAGAGAGAGGATATAATTGAATCAGGAGCTGCCAAGACATATACATTTCTACTCATATGAATCTGCATAACAATATACAATACAAAAACTAGATGTAGGTATTGTTAATACATGTTCATGTAGATCTGCTGAAATGGATGATATAAAATCAATGTTTGGTAGTTGTTGTTTAACTTAAAATAAATATTTGAAGAGCTGCATGAATAAGTATATTATTTTCTTTCAAATCAATGATGGTATTGTTTCCAAGAAATAAGAGTGACTTAAATTGAAAGTTTGTTGTAAAATGTAGAAGCCACAGTATTCTTGTGCACTGTGCCTGCCCCTCTCGATATGACACGTTTACACCACATAAATGAATACAGTCACAGGTCTTGTACCGTATACGGGCACTTTAATCATGCTTCCTTTATTGCCATCATTCCTTGAAGAAAGTTTACAGGCTTACAATCTTACTCTCGAATATCGAATAAGCCGTTAACTTGATAGATGACGCCGATTTAGCTGATTTAGCCATCAACTTGGAAGTACAAAGTCGCTTTACATGTTGCCGTAAGAACTATCAAACAAAGCCAAAGAAAAGTATATCAATTGATGCCATGTTAACCTTTCAACTTTGGTATTTACATGTAAGTGTCTAACTTGACCTTAACATTCTGGCCCAAACCATGCAAATGTGCGGAAATAACATCGCACGCTTAATAATAAATGACAAGCAATTAACTATTGCAAGCAAGTACTCATCTTAGACCCCTGTTACACATGCGTCGGCTTTTAAAGCGGGCCCCGGAGGCGGCCTCACACCTGCAATTTGAAGCCGCCTCGAGATCATCAAACCCCCGTTACAAATGATCTCGGGCCCGCAATTTTGCGTCTACACATAGGCCGGCCTCACGTCGCCTTTTCACGAGCTGACATTGGGGCGGACTCCAGAAAGACAGAAAGAGAAAGTGATAGAATGATAAAAACTAAGAATAACATAAGAGATGGTGATAGAAGGAAGAAACAAAGAATAACATGAGGAAAGAGAGAAAGAGAGAGTGATAGAATGAATACAACAAAGAATAACATAAGGAAAGACAGAAAGAGAAAGTGTGATAAAAACAAAGGATAACATAGGAGAAGATGAAAGAAGGAAGAAACAAAGAATAACATCAGGAAAGACAGAAAGAGAAGGTTATAGAAGGAAGAAACAAAGGATAACATAAGGAAAGACAGAAAGAGAGGATTTTTAGAAGGAAGAAACAAAGAATAACATAAGGAAAGACAGAAAGAGAAAGACGATATAATGATAAAAACAAAGAATAGTATAAGGAAAAACAGAAAGAGAAAGTCGATAGAATGATTAAAACAAAGAATAACATAAGAGAAGGTGAAAGAAGGAGAATCAAAGAATAACATAAGGAAAGATAGAAAGAGAAAATGATAGAATGATAGAAACAAAGAATAACTTAAGAGAAGGTGATAGAAGGAAGAAACAAGAATAACATGAGGAAAGAGAGAAAGAGAGAGTGATAGAATGATAAAAACAAAGAATAACATAAGAGAAGATGAAAGAAGGAAGAATCAAATAATAACATAAGGAAAGACAGAAAGAGAAAGCGATAGAATGATAAAAACAAAGAATAACATAAGGAAAGACAGAAAAAAGAAAAGATCAATGATAAAAACATTTCACATAAGAAAAGACAGAAAGAGAAAGTGATAGAATGATAAAATCAAAGAATAACATAAGGAAAGACAGAAAGACGGAGTGATAGAATGATAAAAACAAAGAATAAGGAAGAGAAGAAGAGAGAGTGATAGAATGATAAAAACAAAGAATAACATAAAAGAAGGTGGCAAGCGCGCCCGATGAATTATGTGATAATGATGACAGGTTACGTCACTTCCGCTTATAAGCCGGCCCCGAGTCCACTTGGTGTTACACATACTGATTGCGGGACTGAGGCCGGCCTCAAACCACATCCAGAGGTGGACTGAGTCCACCTGGCCTCAGTCCCGCTTTTCGAAAAAAAGTTGGTGTTACACATACGTCGAGCCGACTCCGGGGCCGGCCTCAGTCCACTTTCAGACGCATGTGTAACAGGGGTCTTTTAGAAAGCACAGTGCTTACTAAACAAATATCTTGTTATCAAGCTAGCATTCTTGTTTTAAAAGCATAAACTAGACCTACTAAATAAATACATCATAGATCTAGGTCTACATGTATCATAACCAACCACAATGTAATAATACGTACCTAACTTCATGCTCTTATATTAAACACGTTTGTGTGAGCAACAAGATTGGAGATTAAATATAAACATCTTATCTTGTGACTATGTATTCATTGAAAGTGAGTGCGAATGTACTTCACCCTCTAACAACAGTTAGGCCTAGATCTACAGTTCTGAATAATGCTATACCGTACCGGTACCGTACGGTATTATATTATAACATGGGCAATGGCATGCAACATTATATCATACAAATAATCTGTGGTATTTATAGTTAAATGACGAAACCTATGTCACAAACACTGATACTACAATCCAATCAAATAACACATGTTTATTGCTTACCACTGTGCAGACCAAATAATATGGGCAGACCAAGTAGTTTAACTTTACGATAAAAACAGGCTAACTTTGCCGTGGTTTTACATCGTGATCGAAGTACAATAATGTGTTCTCAAAAATGGGTTGCCTATGATATGAGAGTATGGAACGCTACATATGCAGGCGTATGAGTATGGAGTACGACAGTTACATGCACTGATGCATGCAACATATACTTCTAGCAAAAAACAATCCTAACTTAAGTTTGTGGGGTAGTATTGTTCCTTGTACACAAATGGTATTTAGATAATACTAACACAGCACTGCCAACAAAATGAATGGATGAGTACCGTTTAAATGTATCCAATAAAAATATTGTTGCATATTCTTTTAGACAGTAGACAC
Organism: Strongylocentrotus droebachiensis; assembly: GCA_035222895.1. NCBI lineage: Eukaryota > Metazoa > Echinodermata > Echinoidea > Camarodonta > Strongylocentrotidae > Strongylocentrotus > Strongylocentrotus droebachiensis. The sequence continues at coordinate 35,033 of JAVYIG010015262.1, forward strand.
CCTGTAGATAAAACAAAAATCCTAAGATTTACTGCAAGTATAATTATTATTTCATTTGGCATTGCAACGATGGAAACAATAAATTACTGCTAAAATGTATGGACAGTCAGATTTTATGCAAATTTAGTCTCAAGTTACTATTCAGTGCATATAATAAAAAAAATGTACCAGTTCCAACTTTGGTAACTTCTAATTATAAAGTGATGTGCACTGTAAAACTTACAGGTTGCAATCATTAATTTTGCACAGAGGGGGGGGGGGGGGGGGGGGGGGGGGGGGGGAACAAATTTCCACACCCAACCCTCTTTTAAAGACTAAAACCATAGACCGCTAAAACAAGAACGGCTCTACGTATATACACTGTATACAATATATACCAAACTGATGGAAATCATACCAGAGTTGAAGAATAAATTTGTATATGGACTGATGTGCATAAGAATAACTTTGACATAGACACTCAAACAAAAATCCAATAACTTTTAAAAGGAAGACTGGCCAACTTTTAATGCTACATGTAGTATATACATGTAGGAGATTGCATATACTGTAGGGATAAGGGGTAATCTTTGGAAATTGGATCAAAATAGAAAAAAAGATTAATTCAAAGGAGAACGAATTATGCAATTAATATCTTTGTACAGGAAATACATAAAATAATCAATAAAAAACAACTACAACAAACAAAAATAAAGGATAATGAGATGATTATTGTTGGAGAAAAACATTATCTTTTATGCAAATTATACTTTGTTTCATTTATTTCTATACAAATTCAGAAAAATTGCAAAATATATGGTAATGGAAGATAACTGACCATGGTTAGTTAAATCTTGGGTAATCAATAGTATTCAATGGTTTTGGATCCTCAGAGAAACATGTATTTTAACTCAAATTATATTAATTAATTAAGCTTTACCTAATCTATAGAACATAATGGAAATTGAATAGAAAATCTGTATTTTCCACTCAATAATATGACTCTTCTGAAAATATGTGCACATGTACATGTAATGTACAATACATGTAGGGTCTTATCATCTTAAAGATTTGTAATAAATAGTTTTTAAAATGGCATAAGAATACGAAGAGGGAGAAAGTGCAACATGGATGTCTTCACATTATACACTGTCACTCATATAGTTGGAATATTTTTGTTTTACCCCACTTTATGGAATTATTTTTAAAATAATTAAAAATAATAGATCTAGATAATAGTATCCATTCTCCGATTTTATTGAATAATAATTTGACAATGTGTGTTTTGCGTGACTGCTAAAGCATGTGTATGCTACTATGCTTATCAAATAGGGGACCTACGCCCTTAAGTCATAAATGACAGTAACGAGGATTAATGCCCACAAAAGGGCACTAATATAGCACATCGACACGTTTTGATCCTGGGGCCTCACAGTTACGAGGCCATTGCTTTGTCACTGGACCATGACTGTACGAAGCGGGGGCTAGGATAGGGGGCAGTTTCATAAACAAAATAAAAAACAGAAAATGAATTTATTACATTTTACCCCGGTCCCCAACATAAACAAATCCTCTGGATGGCCATGCATTATGGCTCAAAAGCTGTTCAGTTTTCTATTAGAGGGATACCAGATGGATATTTAAAAAGGGGTGATGATGTTAATGCGGAGGTGATAGAGAAGGGCAGATTAGAAAATAATTCTGAATTCTGAACCTTGCAATTTTCCTTCTACATACCAAAGTAATTTACATTTAATTTATTTACTGACAAATAATTGCAGTCACTTTTGCAATCAATAATAGTCACTCTTTCAGTTTATTATTCTCATACATGTATGATCTCCTTTTCTCTCTCTTTAAATCTCTCTCTCTCTCTCTCTCTCTCTGTCTCTTTCTTTCTTTGCAGCTGCAAGTTCCAGGTACTGTTTTGTTTTAAGTTTTTGCAATGTTAAGCACCTAACAGGAATACAGGTATGGGTGTCATTGGAAATAGGGTATAAAGGA